>DF237473.1:0-63886 GCA_000708835.1 Klebsormidium nitens
AATGAGCTGTAGCATGATCTTCATACTTCAGTATTTCCTGGCTTCGCAGCAGATCTAGACTTGGTTTCAAAATACTCGGGGCACAAACTTTGGTTCGGAGTGGTTCGAAACCCCCAACCCGATTCCTAACTTCCCGTTTTTTGGCGCAGGCGTCTCGCGCAAGCTGACTGACGGCCCGCGCGGCGTCGCGGTCGCGTGGGCGAAACCCATAAAAACCCAAAAACGTCTACTACTATTGAACAACAACGTCAAAACATTGACCCATACTAAACCCGGTTCTTGACGCAGGCGACTCCCGCGATCTGATCGACGGCACGCGCGGCGTCGCGGTCACTCGCGTGGGTCGTCCCGACCACGTACCACGCCCGCCGCGCTGCGCGCCGCGTGGGTCAAACAAACCCTCAAAATAACCCAAATACTCAATATTACACATTGATAACAACCATAGTAAACTCATGTTTTTTTGGCGCAGGCGAGTCGCGTGATCTTATCGACGGCCCGCGCGGCGTCGCTGTCGCGTGGGTCGTCCCGACCACCACGCCGGCCGCGCTGCGCGCCGCGCTTAAGCGCACGGGTTTCCCGACCATCGTCAACAAACCGCTGTACGAGTCGAAGCTCCACCGGCTTCTGCACACCCTGGCCGGGGCGCGCGACGAGGACCTGCCATGCGCTGGCTGCAAAAACTGCCCGGTGAGGGATGTCACCATATGTACAACTCTTCTCGACAAAGCTGCCATCGAGTCTCAAGTGCTCCGAGCATCTTTCCTCGCTTCCTGCGTCTGTTTCGGGTTTGTGATTGTTCCATCTTGAAATGAATTTCGTGTTTGTCTACAAATTCAATGGGCGTGGAAAAGGCGCTATCATACAACTACAAAAGACTGCCAGGCAAAACAGCCGCAATCTCAGCGGCCAAATCACCGGTGCAGCGGTGCTGCATACACCTACGAACGATGTTTTAGTTCCTTGCGACATGGTATGCTTTCGGTCGCATACATTCAAAGCGTTCAAAATTCTGCAGGGGAGCCGAAAGGAGGAGGGGAAAGGCAAAGCCCCTCTCACCCGGCCCACCCCCCGGTTATCCGAACAGGTCGGTAATTACCGGTCGGGTTATGGGGACGGCGGCGGTACTCTAATGCGGACACAGAGCGCGCCTTTGGAGATGGGCTGGGATCGGGAGGAGTGCCACGTGGCAAACAATGATTGCATCGTGGCTGAGATGGGCGACCAGCCGCTGCGGGGGATGGTTGTTTTGGTCGCCGAGGACAACCCGGTTTTGCAAATGGTCGCCGCAAAAACTGTGACGAGGCTCGGGGCGCAGGTATTCCCTGCTCACATCTCTCAGTACTGAAATGAGAAAGAATTGAACAATCATGCTTATCGAAACAGGTTTTCAGTTTTTAGCGCTTTCCTTCTTTTCACCCAATCTTCTTTCTTCTCAGGTTAGCGCCTCTATCTCCTTCCCTGCACATCCATTCGCAGCAACAACCTCACTTCGACGACGGATGCCGTTTAGCATTCCCTCTGTCACTTTTTCCGTTGAAGCGAAGTCTTGGAGAAGCCAAAGTTATCCTCATAATCTTCTCTACTTCTGACAAAAAGATTCTCCGCGGCCACATCGACACCCTCTCGGATCTGCATGTTCAAAAAGGCTTGAGAGTCTATACACCCAATCACTAATCGATCTTAAACAAACTCCCTCCGAGGGGGAACGACTCATTGATCCCCGGCATATCAGTTAGCGGAAGTTGTCCAGCTTCGAACCGTCTCAAAACCACCCGTTTCATTGCCCCGCTTTTGCGGTATGCAAGTCCGCAAACTCCATCTGATGACCTGCGTACGGCCAGATTGTAAATCACAAGATAAGGTGACGGAGCTCGGGGCGCAGGTTGTGACGGCGAGTGACGGCGGCGAGGCGATGGAAGCGATCGTGCGACGGCGCGAGTCGACGAGCCAGATGTTTGATTTCATTTTGCTCGACTGCCAGGTAAACTTTCGTTCTCTAAAATAGGTATAGAAAGCTCAACTTATAGTAACTGGGACAGGTAGGGTTATTATGGGTGGTTAAAGTGGGTACGGGTGCGGAGCGGGTGATTATTTGGGTTTATGGTTAAATGGGCAGATCGGTATCAACAACACGAGCCCCTCATACACATTGGACGTGACTGGAACCGTAAGAGCTACAAACACGGTGATGGTTAAAGTGTTAGCTTCGTTCTTGAATTCACAATAAGTTTTGAAAGTCTTATGTCGCCGGGGCGCACGGAACTCTCGGTTAAAGGGTTCGGTTAAACGTCTGGTCATGATTGTTAACCCGGTCTTACTTCATCCAGGTAGGAATTCATTCAAAACATTCCTGTTGGTCTTAGCGGCCATACTCCCCTCTTGTTCACGCGGTAGATAGACAGCTTTGATCAGCGTCTTCGTTTCCTTTTTTGAACCGGAGGTTTGGGATCAACGCATTCGATCAGCTTCTTCGTTGGGCAAGCCTGTGATCCTTATGCCTTTCTACGAATCCTCCCGTCATGGTGCGAGGGAACAGAAGCGCTGATTGGATCACAGAAAGGGTTTGTAGAGTCGACCAAGAGAAACTGTCGGGTTGTATCCTGGCGATCTGAGTGCGAGAGTCGCAGCCAAAGCGCTCCTCAAAACGGCAGGAGGCTCTACTTGGCAGCCGTGCTGTGCTGCAACAAGAGAGGGCTCCTTTCGATTCGCCAATTGCCGTTCAGATACGTTGCCGCTCTCACAGGCGAAAGTGGCTGCTCTGCTTGGTCGGATTGCGGAAGCCAGTCTTGGATCAGCGTTGCCAAATCTGATTGTCTGGAAGAAGGCCGACAATCGACCAGAAGATAATCAGTAAGGTTGCGCGTCGACCGAAAACCTACTTGGCCTCCAGTGTTGCCTTTGTAGGACCGACAAGTAGGAGGTACGATACTTTTCAAGGCTTATTACTCCTGTGGTATGTAACTTGGGTTACCACGTGGATCTGAAAAGCCATCGATCCGATTGGCTGAAAAACCTGGAAAGCGTTTTGCAGCTTTTCGGTCGAGGCGCACCCTAAGCAGTTTGCTCCGATTCTACAGATGCCCGTGATGAGTGGTCTCGAAGTGACGCGCCGCCTCCGCGAACTAGAGGCGGCCTCTCGGGAGCACACCCCGGTCGTGATGCTCACAGCCAGCGCCACGCCCGGGGAAGACCCCCGGGCCTCCGAAGAGGCGGGGGTGGATTTGTACCTTACGAAACCCATAGATGCTCGCTCGTTTGTTCAGAACGTTACGGCGATCCTTCGGGAAAAAGGAGAGCCGAGAAATTAGAGTGGGTGGGCTCGGACAAGACGGCGCACAGTTGCGGGGCTAGAAAAAGACGCATGGATGTCCGCACGTTTGCTCAGAACGTGATAACCGCGCTCCTTCAGGAGAATACGAGGAATTGACCGAGGAGTTAACCGAGGAGTTAGTTAAGCGAGGAATCACTTGAACGAGGAAACACTTAATGAGAGTGGTGGGCTAATACTGTGGCGCACAATGATTAGCGCAGCTAGAAGGCAACGCGGCACCAAAAGCAGGGTGGACGAGTTGAACGCCGTGCCCAGGGATCCCTCCAGCTGACGCCAGCTGACCATCATCCTGGTTGGCTAACAGGTAATCAGGTTATATTTGAAACCTTTTCGTAAGTGCGGCAGATCCTCTGGTCTTGGGGAAGGTTGGTCGTACCTGCTCGTAAGGTTCTGAGCAGGTAATAAGTAGACGATACCGCGGAAAAGGTTGCATGCCGTCAAAACTTTTGCAGACTAACGTAGAATCTGCATCATTCATTAGGTGTACTTTATTACAAACGCTTGTTAAAACTAGGACAGACAAAACTGTACTGATATATCATACACAGGACGGAGTGGGATTTAGGCAATCATTAGGAGGTGCATGGAAAGTGGAGGAGCACTCTCAAAGTCAAATTGAACGTTAGGAAGGCAGGACTTCAAGCGACTGTGGTCAAAATGGACACAAATTGGTACGCAATCAACTTATATCTAGGTTGATTTTGAAGTTTGGACATTGAATCGATTCTCCAAGGCGGCTCGAGGTTATTTTAATTGGCCCACATCTGAAATTAAATTGAACCATTTCGAGCCCTTTTCGAGCAGCATAACGTTTGCTAGCGGCCACATTTCCGGTCAGATTTGCCTAGCTGCCGGAAAATCCGTCGGTGAAGTGCACGGACCCGGCCGACCCGGGCACGTCTCGCCTTTCCTGGGATCACTGGACTACAGGCTGTCCAGTGATCTCAGACTAGATCACGTACAGGCTTTAATATGATTGCACACTGATCGACATCAGCGGATATATGGATAGTAGATCATTGGCATCGCCAAAACAAATTTATTATTCAGTCGCATCAAATTTATGAGTCGGACATATAATTGGACATATTGGCCCGCGGCCCGCCATTAAAGCTTGCTGGATCAAATAGACAATCCAATCATCAAAATACTTGGTTGGGTCGGACGTAGATGCGGCCATAAAGTGGCCCCGTGGCAACCGGCCATGGCGCGTCCGCGTCCCAAGTCTTGCGGACTGCAGTGCACGTGCAAGAGTGAATATATCATTGGTGCACTGCCAGAGGTATTGATTTATGGCTCGATCGTGCACAGTGCACAGGCTGCAGCTAGAGAGTTGGGAATTAAAGGTGTCAGGAAGAATTCTGAGCCGGCCGGGGCGGGCCGGCGGCCCACACAGCGGTGCACAGTGCACATGTACCTTCCACGTGCCACGCTGTGTCCCGCCGCCGGCCGGGCCGCGCGCTTCCTGACAAGGCCAGACAAGGCGACCGCAGAAGCAACTTAGGCCTGATCATTCGGATCACATGGACCATACGCCAGGTTCATTTTATCGAAGAACATCAACACTAGGACTAAAATCAAGCATGCAATGTGAAGTGCATGAACAGACCCTCTGCTTGTGAAAACATAGTACAATCAACTGTCCCGCAATCATACTAAGAACTTGGAACCATAATTCTCGCGGCGCCTCTATCTGCGATCGGTACAGAGGAGCTAATCTTCATGAATACAGAACTGCATATAGCTCATGGTGCCGCGCGCCCCGGCATGCATCATTTGTGCCACGCTCCGACCGTCAGCTGGCATCGTGTCAAAACATAAAAACACCTTTATAGCGGTGCACTGAACTCCGCTTTTTCGAAGTCGAGGGGGGCATAGAAGCCGGTTTTGAGTAAAACCCGAATTTGCCCGAGAGGGTATGGAAGCCGGTTCTGCTTTTCCCTCTCCAACTTCACTTCTGGGGCGGGGTTATGGAAGTTGGTTCAAGGCGTTGCAGTTGTTGGAGGGGGGCTGTTTCAAGAAGAGCGACGTTTCCATGGGGTCGTTTTTCCCGGCAACGTAGACCCCCAACAAGGATCCCGTGTCTACGGAGAGAAAAACAAACGCGGACATACGAGCTGTTTTTTGAAGGTTTTAGGGCTATACGTATGTGTCTAGTTCTTGAAGGGCACATGGTTCTAATAATCTGAGTGGTTCTAATAACAGCTGAGTTACAGTAAAACCTGATTAAAGCGTTTTGCAAGCCAGAGCAAAGGTAGAGGGGGGGGAAGCGGTCGGTGCCGATGTTGTACTACTAGGGGTCAAAACTCGATCGACTAGAGAGCCCCCCCCCCTGGAGGTCGCGCGGTTTTAGATGCTTATGGGCCTTCAGTTGGACCCCCTGGAATTGCCGGTTTTTAAACCGGAGTTCGGTGCACCACTGCAAAAGTATATTGACACGATGCCGCAGCCTAGCTGGGCCGGCGCCTGCGCGCGCTGGCGTGCTGGCACTAGGAGTATACGTGGCAGCCATGACGGGGCGGCCTGCATGCACGGCCCATGACCCGGCCGGACTCACCGATGTTTTTAATGGAAGCGCATGCGCATGCAACGGTCGGACTCCTCGAAGGTTCGAGTGGCTATCATGCGTAAACCATTCCAATGGAGGTATACCATCGTTATATGCATGAGAAGCCCCAGTGGCGAGTGTGGCAGGCCGCCTACTCGGCTATACGGCGTATTAATTGTCGAGAAGAGACCATCATCGGCCGACCTGCTAGTTAAAGTAAGCTCTCCAAGGACTCCGACGAGCCAAATGATTAAGTTAGTGCACTCAGTGATTCAAAGAAATCATGCACAGCCTGCGATCCCAGAGTCACTCAGTAGCTAGCTGATTCCGACCATTCAGCTTTCTTCGTTCAATCAAGCAACTTATACGATAAATTGATCGACGCCGGTTGAGCTTGATGAGCGGGCTGAGCAATCGATTGGACCAGAGTCGGACACCGGACAAGGATATGATTATAAGGAAACCGTAAATAATTGTCAACTTATGAATGCAATCCCTAACGTACCAGAAAACCTAGCTAGCAACTAAAACAATGATTGTCTTAATGTCAATCGATTTATTCCCCCTACCCAGCGATCTTACAACCGGAACTCGAAAGTCGCTGCAAATACAACGCATGCTCAGGCTTGTACGTGATCTCTAACAGTGCAATGACAACTTGGAATTGCCTTTGCCTATTTCGTAGGTGCTTGCGCTTCTTTGCACTGTCTATTGAGGTAGTAAACCCGAAATGCGGCTGCTAGTACCCCTGTCCAAAATAAGATTGCAAAAAACGCTAGTGCTAATCTTAACGCAACAACAACAGAGCAACACCAACCAAGGTCAAGTGGAGGTGGATTCTTCCCATGCTGAGTTGAGTCACCATGTAAAATGTCAAAATAGTAAGAACCCACCTATCAGATACACAACCACCGCTGAATGCTCCAACAATGCTTAGACTCGCGGCCTTGCACCTAACTTCTCGCAAGACGCACAGAAAATCTTCGTAAACCTCCTAACCCCACATGTTAACCCCACAACGAGCCACGTGGCACCCCCGAAACACCGCCCCTTGAGCTTGCGCCATCCGCCCCCATGCACTGCGTCACGTCGGCCCCAGTAAAAACCTCAGTCGTACCATACTCTTTGCACGCGTCTGCACTATGCGTATTGGCCCGTTGCTTGCGATGCGCGTCTGCACACTATGTATCAATTACAAGGGAAGCGACGCCGACTGATCAACACCTCATGACACGGGAAGCCCTTCTTGACTGCCCCGTGCCAACACCCACCGATCTCGGTTCCAGTTTCAGTGACCGACAGTAGCCGCAGCACGATCTCGTTACGCCAGTCCTTCTTCCGCTCTCCGTGCAACTCTCCAGCCACGCGTCCAAAACACCCGCCGTTTTGTTCACCACTCGTCAACCTACCGCTCTCACCGACTTTTCGGTCAGCTCTAACCAGAACACCCTCCTCTCCCAAACCTCTTTTCCCCTCCGGCCACCGTTTTCCCGGTTTCCGAGCAGAGTCCAGAATAGTCGTCAACGCAACAACCGTTCGACCCCACTACCGCTCCCCTTCCCCGAACATCGAAGCTTCACTACAACACTTCTTTTTGAGCACAAACATTCAATGTACACAATCTTTCGTCAACAATAGTCCTTAATGCACAAGAGCATTGACACCTCGTCATCTGACAATAACCTCCCCAAACCCAGCCCCTCAACCCGCCTCACAACGGCGGGTCAACTGTCGACCCTAGTCCAGGTAACCCTGCTGGTAAAGACCCCCCATACTTCCCTCCAACCCCGTTAGCAGACATCACCCCACCCCCGGAAACCCCCCCCCATCGACGAGGGGTTCTGGAACCCCCCACGGCGCTCCTCCGCGCCCCACCCGGCTTCAAACCGCTTCGCCATGGTCTCCGCCGCCGCCCCACCCGAGAAGCCGCCAGACGACCCCCCCGAAATGAAACCGTCCCTCTCGCCCGGATGCGAGAAACTCCAGTCCGCACTGCCGAGGCTAGTGGTGCGGCGGTACTCCCCCTGTTGTGGGGGGGGCACCCATTCCCGTCACGGAGCTGCCGTACTCGCGGGCAAACTTGCTGACGTTGCTGTGGCCCCTGCTGGCGTCAGCGACGGCCCTGCTGACGTCACCCCCCGCGAAGCTCTGCGCGCGCGCGAGGTCGCTGAACCCCTGGTGGTCCATCCCGTAGTGGGGGGGTCCGCTGCGCCCGGACTCCGCCCCCCCGGAGAGAAACACCTCGCTGCTGACGCGGTTCCCGCTGAGCGTCCTCAGCGTCTCCTTGCGCAGCGACATCAGCCCCCCGTCGCGCGGCTCCTCGTACCGGGGGGGTGGCATCGCTTGGGGCGTGTACCCCCCCGCAGCGGCGAAATTCCCATCTTGAGGGAGGCACGTGCGGCACCGGGGGGGCTGCCCGTTGATGACCGGTTTGAACGGAACAGTACTCTCACGACCGCACATCGAACACGGGCCACGGTACAGGGGTTTCCCGAGGCGCGTGTCGGTCCCGGTGTATTTCCAGTCGGGGCGGCACGGGAGGCCGGAGGAAGGCCCCGAACCGCTGCGCAGCATCTTGCTCTGCTTGTCCTTGTGGCGGCGCACGTAGACGTCCTCGCCGTCTGCAGGAAATCGGACGGTTCAGAGAAAAGAAGAATGGACAGCAATGAAAACGAAGCGCACGAAAGCTCGAGGCAGAAACGAAAAAAGAAGCCCTAAAACGGTGTCCATTGCACTTCTTCGTGTCTCGGTATCACTGTCGTCTCGCGACTGTTTCGCAATTGCCATAAAGCGATCAAAGGAGGCAGGGCCGCATAACTGACGCAACACACAGAAGGCGAACTGGACACTATCGATCGAGCCATGGAGAAGCTAGCGAAACGGAGAAAAACAAGAGGATAACAAAGAAGGGCAACCTTATCCAACAAGTGGGCAAAACGAATCTGCTTTCCGTCCACCAGCCTTTGCGCACTTCTTTTTTTGGTTGACGAGCAACCAACGAGAAAAACGAGCAGATCGAAAAAGAAGGGAAGGAAAACGGAGGAAACTCGATCTGTTCTGAGATAACAGAAGCGAGCAGAACAGAGGAAATGAAAACGGGAACCGTGGGAAAGGAACTGACCAAAGAAGTTGGCGAAACGAATCTGCTCGATCTCCAGCCACCAGCCTCTGGCGCACTTTCAAATTTGGTCAACGAGCAACGAGAAAAGCTAGCAGACCGAGAAAAGAAGGGAAGAAAAACGAAGGGAAACTCAGTCTGCTCCGAGAGGGAAGAAGCGAGCAGAACGGAGGAGAAAGGAATACGGTGAGCAAAGAAGGTTACCAGAAAAGTAGGCTAACCATCTGCTCTCTGGCCACCAGCATTGACGCACTTGTTCGGCTGTTGATAACCGGATTATGAGAAATGGAGAACTAAGAAGAAAAGGGGAAAGCTCACCGAAGAAGTTGGCGAACCGAATCTGCTCTCCAGCCACCAGCCTCTGACGCACCTCCTCGTTGGTCCAGTAGCTAAACTCCACGATCGCGAACCACTTGCCGGGGTGGTTCTTGTTCTCGCGGACGAGCGTCTTGGAAACAGCGCCGTAGCGGGAGAAGAGCTGTTCTGCGTACTGTTCCGCGTTGCTGCAAAGGGGAAAAGTGCCAATAGGGTTACAAGTGAAAGGACCAGGATTTCGGGCTTTCAAGGTAGTTAAAGGTGTTGTGGAGGTTTCTGCCTCGAGGGTCTTCGTCGCCAGTACTGAATCTCCCTTTTGGATTTGCCCTGGAAGCAGCGCCAAAGCGCGAGAAGAGCTGTCTGCGTACTGTTCGGCATTGCTGCAAGGGAATAATACGTGTTGATAAGAGTACACCCTTGACTTCTTCCTCGAATATCTTCGTCGCCAGTTTCAGATTGCCCTTTTGAATTTGCCCCAGAAACAGCACCGGAGGAAGTGCAGAGCTGTTCTGCGTACTGTTCAAGACAGGTGAATCACTAAACAGATTCTGGCCGGTTCAAATCGTCCAATAAGACAAACACATTGATCAAGCAATTCAACACTATGATCCTGGCGAATTCACTACCTGGCGAATTCACTCCCCTGGAAAGTTTTGCAAAGGTAACTCACTACTCGAATCCTGGCCGGTTCGGATCCCGAACAAAGCCAAGAATATCCGAAAAGAGTCAACCCTATAATCCTGGCCGGTTGACGTCACTGGGAACATTTGAGCAGGTGACTCACTACTCGAATCCGGGCCGATTCGGATCCCCCGACAGGAACGTCGCGACAAACTTCGCCGGCAACTGGCTGATGTTCACTTTCGGGCACAGGTCGTCCTGCGGCGAAAATTCGACGAAGATGGAGTCGTCCTTCTCCGAGCGGTGTTCCAGCGCCTCGGGGGAGAACCCTGCGTAATCGCGAGCCCAAGGGTCGTGGGCTGCCAGGCGGGCGGGGGGCTTGACCGGTAGGGCCAGCTGCTGAGACCGGTAGAACTGCAGCCAAGAGACGCATTGTTTTAGCAAGACAATGGAGTGATGAAATCAATATCCGTAACGTCAAAGTGTCGAACGAGGTGGCAATCAAGGCGGAAGGGGTCGCATTCTGCAAGGCGCGCGGGGGGCTTGCCCGGTAGAGCCAACTGCTGGGTGCAGTAAAACTGCGCACAAACAAAATTGCTCTTAGCAAGACCAGTGAAGCGATGGATTCTACTTTTCGCCCGTTGAGAAGTTGTACGAGGTTGCAATTGATAAGGAAGGGGTCGTGGGCTGCGAGGACAGACCCCCAAAAGCATCCTCGAAAATCAGATAACACAGCATCAAGAGATGGCTGTTTGCTCAAGAAAGCAGAACAGACCCTTGGTTCTTTCCGGAACAAGGAAAAGACATGCAGCAAGCATTCAACCTGCGATTCTGCCCCCACTCCACTTGACGCAGTATTCTGCTGCTTTTGGGAGGCTCTCTCACAAAGTCTCCATCCGTCCTCTAAACTTCTGAACTCAACAAAAATAACCAGAGAAATTGCATGTACTTCGCATAAGCAGTTTTTAAAGTCGTTTCAGAGTACTTTCGGGGGGCGTAATAAAGAAAGAGAACACCTCACCTCCAAATGCTGCGCAGAGTCCCTGTCCAACTCGCTCCGCCGCTCTTGCTCGAACGCCAGGCTTAGCCGCGCACCCTCGTCCTGTTTCGCGATCCACCCGTCCGGAGCCCTCGAAAACGCGTTCATCAAATGACCGCCGTTGCTGAGCTGGGCTTCGCGGAGCGCGCTCACACTGTCCCGGGGCACGCTCACAACGTCGCGGGGCATGTTCACACCCTCGCGGGGGCCGTTCACACCGTCCCGGGACACGTTTGTGACGTCGCGGGCAACGTTAGCGCCCTCGCGAGCCGCATTCAAAGCCTCACGCATCGCGCTTTCGTCCCGGAATCCTCCGTACATTCGCATGAAGCTGAGCTCCTCGGCGCGTCCGGGAACGTCCAACCCGGAATCGGACCCCGACGCCTTCAAACTTGCGAGGGATCCCCCCGAAAACCCGCTCGAGAACGAGGCTGCCGCTAGTGCCGCGCTGGAGACCTGCGGCTCTTGGGGGATATTCACACCGCTGCGGGGTCGGTTCTCCTCGAACCGCGGGGCCATCTCGCGGTACATCTGTTCCGCCCGCGCCTCCTGGTGGGAATACGCCCGAGGATCCTCCGGGTGGGAATACGCCCTGTGCTCGTCCAAGGGGGGCGAGCGGCGCAGAGGCGAGAGGCATTGCCCCGACTCACTGCTCGGCCCCGAACCAAACATGGTGGTGTTAAACGGCCCCCCCTGCCCGAGACTACCCGTGATCCAGGCGTCGCTGCTCCCCCGACTACCCGGATGCGACTGGCCCTTCTCCCCGTCCTCGGGATTCGGCGGGTTTACGAGGTCGGGGGGGTCAATGTGGAGCCCGGACAGCGTCGGGATCAGCTTCGGGGGGGATGCCACGGCGTTGTCTGCGAAGCGGGGATCCCCGGAGGCGAGATGTCGGTTGCCCCCGGAAATAGTTGAGTGCCCGGAGTACTGCTCCGGGGGGGACAAAGGCCAGGCGTTTGTGCCCGGGGGAGACGAACCGAGGCAGGCACGGAGGATCCATGGCTGGTGCTGGGGGGTGAGAACGCGGGCGGCAGAGTACGCGGAGGGGAGCGGCGCCAGCTGTCGGGGCTTAAGCATTGTTGCACTGCAAATGGAACCGACAAAACGGGTGGGTTTATGAAAGGGTTTGCAATTGAGTTGGATTGGGAGGACAGACGATTGGAGACACGTGGACACAAATTTTGGAAGAAAACGGATGAGCGCCGGGGCAATCCAAACGGCGGAAGAAACGGATGGGTTTAAGAGAGGGTTTGCGCCTGACGGACAGGCAATGTGTAAGAAACGGAGGACGTGGACGTGCCGAAACACTGCAAACGGCGGATAAAGCCGATGGTCTTCGGCCTTCGATCCGTTGCAAGACTTATCAGAGATGGCTTGACCGTGATTACGACGCCAGACCATGTCAGTCGAACGGCGACGGAAGAGGGTGAGCATTTAGGGTGAGCATTTATAGCGATGAAGACAGTGGGCGGAAATACGTAGTGGGCTTTGCCTTCGGCCCCGAGGGAGTTTCGAATTGAAGTACTTAGCAAACGCCTCGAGGATGGACAGAACAGAACAAATGCCCATGGTCATGACCCGTTGAAAGATGGCGGAATTGTGCGATTGGGGAACAAGGAGCTTGACAGAGACGGAAGGATAATAAGGCCACGAACAAACGAACCGCTGGTATGCCAAAACCGGCACGTATTGGCCACATCTTTGATTCCCTCACCCCAATCTCTCAAAGTGTGGCGTTTTTCAAAAGCGTATGCAACAAAAACTGAGGTCTTAACAAAAGATGGTATACGTAGAAGAGCGGTCCCATTGACCCTCTCGGCCGGCTTGAAGGTCCTCGACTGGGTTTCCATGCTTTGACAGACATTTAAGCAGCACTTTTGATGAGGAACAGAAGCATGGCGGCATCAGTGACAAATCGAAGAACCCTTGTTGCCTATAAGTGGCAAATGGACTAAATTTCAAGCAAACGGAAAGCATTCATCTGGCTTACCTAGTATCGCTCCTCTCGACATCCAACACCAGCGCTACAGTGACCTCGCCCTCCAATTCCAACGGCAACAACGCCTGTCAATCATGGAAATTGGCATCACATGAGATTTACTGATAACGTTGTCCACCTTACTGACCGCAAATAACACTGAACCCAGAAGAGAGAACGGATAGGAGAACGGAAGAGAGACTGAACGGAACGGATATCACATTGAACGCGAGTGTACGCAGATTTTGGGATGCAGGGTCGGAAGACATCGTTTCCTAGGAGGTTATACGCGATTCACCGAAAGTAGCGGGACTTTGCATAAGTAGCCAAAGGGTCTTTTCAGATACTCAGCGGAATGAATGGAATCAAGGTAGGTTCGAGAAGGAATCCGAGAGCTTGAACGAGAAGCGCAGACATTCATGGCAAATGATCTGACACGCTGATTCGAGGGGGACTCTTAGAGTGAAGCACTCAAGCAGCGCTCTAAGGAGGATCAACAAAAACTGTTACTTCGAAAAGTGTACCTGAATCTTGCCGGCGCTTCTCTCCCGCACAAACTGCGGCACCATCTGGAAGGGGTCGACCCGGGCCCTGTTCACACTCCTCTTGGCAGCTGCACTCAGGGCCTTCTGAAGGAGGTGTGAATCGGCGTCTTGGAGAGAGCGGGGAAGCCAGGCCCTCACGGAGTCTAGGGAAGTCCAAACCTGCAGAGAGGAAGCCGATGGTTGCGAAAGCCGGAGATACAATGGTAACGGAAAGGCGACTCGGGGTCGGATTGAGAATCGAATCTGACGGTCACGGTCGGACCTGGGAATTGGGAAACGTGCTTGGCGACACGTCAACACAACGAGCAGATATCGATTGACATCGGGAAGCTAAATTACAAACTCGCTGCCTCTCAAAGAAAGCCAGGAGCAGATGTACAAGAGCCAAGGTGGCGATGACGAGTCCGTTTCCAGTCATGGTCACAGGTCTTCAGTAAAACTGCGTGACAAGAAGCGGTTCAAAGTCCGGCCTCAGAAATCTTTCGAAAAGGAAAGGCGTCAAGAGGCCCGGCAATAGTACCACATAAGCCTGGCCGTACAAACGACCAGTGAAGACAGACACCGTCCAACTACTCGGCGTCCTGCCAATGACTGAAAGTAGAAATGATACTTTGAAACCTCTCCTTAGGCTCCCTTAACCGACTGTGCTGACTCAAAGCTGCCAACATACGAGCACACTCATAACTTTCATCACGGATAAAATCTGTCTTCAGAACAACCAAAGATCCAAAATGCAAAAAGCCGTGGTTCTTTCTGCTCTGCAGAAGCGTAAACGCACCTCGGAATCGGCGTCGACCTCGCCAGAGAAGCTCCTGATGTCGAACACTAGGTCCGATACTGATGCAAAGAAGGTTGCCTGCGCAAAAGAAAAAGGGTTTGTAAACGAAGCAATCGTTGAAGGGACGTGACTGCTTGACGTTGTCAGGGACGTGGTTGCTACATCGCAACATCAAAGGGACGATGATTTTGGGTCAGCGCCAGTAGCGTAGTAAGTAGGGACTACAGCTTCATCAGTAAGAGGTGCTCGATGCTCACGTCTTTTCAAAAGGATTCCATTCAAACAACAAGACTGGCCTTGAAGTGAGGTCACAAACAAGGTGCAGAGGCACGAATGATAACACGAGATGGCAATGATTAGGGAGCGTTTGAAACAGCACAATGAACAAACCTTGATTCAGCATGACTTCAGCTCGGATACACAGCCGAAGGAGAACGATCATACAAAGCGGGCTCTCACAGATTCCCACTTACAACAGAGCAACATGAACTTTCTCAAATCTCAAGAATGTCTGATTGGAGCCTGCTCAACGCTTTTTTAACACGTTGATGGTTCACAAAATAACCCTCCCAGACCTGGAAAAAGCGTGACAAGGAAAAGAGCGTACCTTGCTTGGGGCCCGGATGACGTCACAACCCTGATTCCATAACTGGCCGCCGTCCTGGAGCTTGCTCGCAGTCACGAAAGCGTGTAGGAGCCAGGCGGGGGAAGCTCCATCCTCAGCACGCTGCAAAGTTAAGAACGAGCATTGAACCACTTCTCTGACTGCCCTCTTAGAGGATGGAACACACCAGAAGCGACTGAGTCAGACATTGTGAATTTTCATGCCTTCTTGTCACCGGGTTTCTGCAGACAAAGGGAGTCTTCGCCTGCCCATGTCGTCTTGGTGCACAAACCAGACGAGACCTTCCAGCGTCAAGTCGATCGGTTTCTTTCCTTAACCCCAAAAGGACCTTTCAGCCTGTTTCCGACCCCGTTTCTAGATTTCCAAGAGAGGACCCTCCAGAAAAATATAGCTCGACTCGGTTTCTTGCTGAAAAGAGAGGACCTTACAGCATGATCTCGAATCAGTTTCTAACCTTAGCAATGCAGTAGGTTTGTAATCTAACAAGAGAGGATCTTCCAGCATGATCTCAATTCAGTTTCTTACCTTGGCGATGCAGTAGAGAAGCTCCCCGCTCTCTTGAGAGAGCAGCCCCGTGCAGAAGCATGCCCAGGTGGCACGTCCAGATTGGTCGACCCGTTCAACCACCTTCCCTTCATCAACCTGCACTCACAAATTCTGAGCTTCAGGAACGCAAAGCATCACTAGGAGCAGATTTTCGCACTAAACAAGTTCTTATTCAATCACTACCCTAGGACGAGGTTTGCACATTTACTGTGTTTGGAAAAGTACATCTGACCTGCACTCAAACTTTACGCTTCAGGGAACCTACTTTGTACAAACTTGGTTCGTACCCTTCGCAATTTCGAGACTCCAGGCAGCTGCGACCGATTCCCAAGTAAGAGGTTTCATTCCTCTTACAGCTCTAGGCCGAGCAATCACCGTCACCTCTGATTTCAGGGATGGATTAAAAAGTGCCACACAAGCTTAAGTTTTTCCTTCTTTGATCTGTCCAAGTCAAGGGAAGAAGAACAATCTCAAAGAAACATTCTTGTCCAAAGCAGAAGGAATTGCGTTCAAGTAGCACCAAGTAACAGACAGCTCCGCGAAACCACTCTGCTGGTCAGGCGCCAGATCAGACGAGAGATTTTAGAAAATTCACCCAAGGGTTAACCAAGCGGGTTGAGCAGACCCTTACCAATTGCAGGAACTGTTGGTCGAGGTAGGTTTGGAGACAACCCAGGTACTGATTCTCAGGTCGCCCCCTGAGAGTCCACTCTTCCTTCTGTGCGGAGAAGAAAGACAAGAGTCAGCCAAGAGCGCAGAATAACCAGACTGGGTTGAGAACTCGTTAAGGGGACAGCTCTCAGCTGTGAGAAGTGAAGAAAGATAACCAGTGTTGTTATGGGAACAAACTTGAAGGACAGAGTCACCAATCTTACCTTTCAAAAGATAACCAGTGTTGTTACGGAACAAAGGGTCACCAATGTCACCTGTCACATCCGAAACCTCTTGACCAAACCCTGTCACATCTAAAATCCTCTTGACCACAGAACCGACGGGAGTGAAACAAGGACAGAGTACTTACTTTCAATGATTGAAAGCTCTAGAGACAAGAACACCCCCTTGCCCGGGTGTGCCCCACAACATCTGCTTCGGATTCATCTCAACTTCGGAAGAGAAAATCACTAGCATACGAAATGCTGAATAGTGATACTTCTCAGAGCATTAGAATCTTAGAAGCCCTCAGCGCTGCGTTCCTATGGTTCCTACATGGTTGCATGCATGCAAGCACCAAAGCAATGACTCGAAAAGTCCTAATCCGCTTTTCATGGAAATAGTTGCATCCGTGATTGAGAAAGGAAATCACAATCCTGGTAACACAATCGAGCAACGCCTTTCTGTCGTCAGAGCCAACAGGCTACTGCAATGACCAGAATCAAAGGATGACAAGTTGAGTCCTAGTAATGGCTTAGGTGCGCGACTCCAGATTAGACAAGCCAACTGAGACTTACCAACCGCAAATGGAAGACAAGACATTGTTGTTCACAGGGAAACAGAGACAATGAAAGGTCAAAGAACGACAAGATCTTGGTTCTCGAACACTCTCGACCCTCTTATACAAGAGTCCTACTAAAGACAGGGCTTCAATCAACAAGGACGTAAGCTGAGATGAAGCAACCAACGCACGAAAGCAAAGCCAAAGCAAAAGCAGAGGGACTTCCTCAAAAAAACAAACGGAAGTCTTTGTCTCACCTCGGCCAATACTGCCAGCAGCTCAAGCCCGAAGCGGCGCTCGCTCGGGGGCCTATTCACACACGCGATGGAGAGTGCAGTGTCTATGTCCAATCCCCTGTTCAGAAGAAGCGCGTGTTAGGAGGATGTAAGTTAACCGTGCTGGGAGAGGAAGGGTCGCAAATTCTGTACCCATGGACAGCGAACCTTACCCCTTGTCAGAAGGATCCGTCAATTCGTGCCCTCCAAAGTAAAGTAAAAGAAGACCTTCTCATCAGGATAGGCAGGAACGCTGTCGTATGTTAGCAAGAACAAACAAGAACAAAGGATTTGCAGGGGGGTTCAAGAACCACCAGGCTGGTGGGGGCACTGCCCAAGAAACGTAAAATCTGAACCTAACCAAAGCTGGGGCAGTGCTATTCAGATCTTCAGTCCTGGGCCTAGGTAAACGTGAGTAAGCTGTGATTGGAGGAAACCCAGGGATACACCAAACCAAACAAGAAACTATTGCAGCGAAGTCGGTGTGAGATGCGGGTAGCCTGCTAACATACAGCGGGTTAAAGTATAACAGCCAGCGACTCTCCTCCTTCCTTCCAATCTTAAAGACTTTGAAGGTTTCCTTTGCCCCTCAGCCTGTATGCATAATGCAGGGGGTAAAATATTGTGTGATACAAGGATTATAACACTGCTTCTTGTAAAAGCAGAGACAACCCCCCACCCCTTGTGTGACACTCCTAAGCTCCACCCCCTCTCTCTCCTTTGAAAAGCAGGGCCCCAGTTTTAAGGCTTTAAGGGGATCAGAAGCTCCAGGTTAGGAACAGGTTGGCAACGCACTCATATCAACTCTGCATCAGAGACGTTCGCTGTCCTGCAAAGTCGCCAAACCTAATTGCAACCGACCGAAGCAGAAAGAGGGAGGGCCGGAAAAAGACTGGGTCTAACTCTGCACCAACTGCTCTTGACACTTGGAGAACCGCAATTGAGAACGAGGGCTGATAGGACTCACTTCAGTAGCTCTTGGAAGAGCGGACTCTCGCAGACCCCCCCCTGTTGTTTTTTCCCCTGCGCCTGTGCCTGTAAAGAAGGGGCACGGGCAAGATTCAGCATCAGATTTAGCTCTAAATGCAAGAGAATTATCATTCGTGTGTTGCCACTTTAAAGCTTTTGGCTGGTTTGCCCAATGACACACAAACTTGATGTTGCCACTTTAAAGCTTTTGGCTGGTTTGCCCAATTAATGACACACAAAATTGGTGTTTCCCCTTTCCCCACCCCCTAGGCAGGACAGGAACCTTCCCCACCCCCTTGCGCCGAAGCTTGGCGTACGTTCCTGGCGTTTCAATCCGCGCAGATGCTCCCCTCAGAATGAGTTCCTTGCAGCAGAAGGCAGCTGAATCTGACACCGGCAAGTTGACTGACACGCAGATTCGCATCACAACAGATCGCCCTGACCCAAGAAAACTGCACTTTCTGAAACCCCTGCCCAAAATAGCAAATGCCCCACAAACAACTGACGGGACTCCAATTCACACTGTGTGATTGACTGTGACCACGGCAATCGTGCGCTTGCAAATCTGACGCATATCCAAGGGGAGTCCTCACACTGCATAAATTCAGATAGTAAAATTTGCGGGGATGTCTCGAACTAGAGGCTGCAGCGGCCAAAGCACAAGAGACAAGAGAACGTGGAGCACCATGGTCGGGACCATGTCAGAAGGATGGGTTTTGCGCAGATAGAACCCCCAATGATGCAATTCAAAAGGGGGGAAAGTGCCTGGTTTGGCAATTTCAAACAGGCCTGATGCGTCATAAAATCTTGAAACTTTTTCCAAATAAAAGGCACTGACGCAAAGACTGGCCTTCGTGAATCAGTGCCCTCCGAGCCTCTAGCTGCAATACCGTCTCAAGGGTCAGATTCTTTCGTGCGAGACACATCAACTAGACGTGATATTGTAAGCGGGTTGAAAGGACGTTGACTCCGAAACAACTGAAAGCATAACACCGTACTATGCATTTGACTGGGGAAAGGGCCAACGGCTCTCCGAAAGATTGGACAAGGGGGCAGTTCGGGGCCATTCGTGTTTAAAAAGCTTTAAGCAAAGGTGTGCTTGGCCACCTCGATTGGCATGTACTTGAACCAAGGGGGGACTACACTATGATACAATGAGAAGCAGCTCCAAAAAGACCAGCTCCAAAAGAACAACAAACAAGAACCGGACAGAAAGGACCAGCACCGAAAGGTCAACAGCCAAAAAGTCTGGCCAATCCCCAGCGCTCCCTCTTAGGGCAGGCTACAACCACAGCATTAAGCAAAAGTACTTCAGGTAAGTCCTCAATTTGTTCTCTCAAAATACCTCCAAGATCTCGCTTCTCTTTTTGCTTTTTGCTTTTCACATCATGCAGTTCAAACACTACATTCAGCTCCTCCAAGAAGTCAATACCAATCTAGCCTAGTCCACAACTTCATGAGCATGGTATAGACAAGGCATGTGGGAAACCCTGTAAGCCTTGGCCTGCCGGTGGGTCTAAGCAAGGGGCAATTGGGGTGCAGAGAAGCATTGAATAAGAACAGTTTGCAGAATCTGCAAATTGCTCTCGTTTCTCAGTTCGGAGTATGCTAGATGAGCTCATTTGAATGCTAGCAACCCTTCGCTTTGACAGCCCCATCAGAAGATGGTACTGGTCTTTACATTTCAAGCGCAATCGTACAAAATAATGGGGCCAAAAGTGATGGGACATGACACAGAAGGTTCCTGGTACCACTACTGCGGAGAATCGCTAGCTTAGAAGTACGCTCGTTGAGTAGGACTACCCAGATCGGAACTTGAGCGACTCACCCCGGGCTGAAACCCCCCCGGGATTTCCAACACGAAACACAACATACTACCCTAGCCCTCCACTAAATCCTTCATCGAAAGGATGGGACATTCTAGGATTTGAAAGATGTGTGTAAAGGTAGTACTCACCGTACACGATTGGCACAGCTCGGGAAAACGCACTGAGCTGAAGAGGCCGCCAGACATGTCACCTCGCAACCCTTCCAGCATCACACCCTTCCCTCCCTCAACTGACCACATCACGTTGTCACCCAACCCCGTGCCCGGTTCATGACACCACCCTCCCATTGCCCCCTCCTGCTCTCTGCTGGTGTCAATGTTTGGACGAGCTTGAGAAGGGTCTGTGACTAGGGTGGGTGCAGCTGCATTTGAGCTGGCCTGTGAAAGCGTGGCAAGGGAAACTGTTGTAAGGGTACTGCAGAGTGCATCAGAAAGGGCGGAAGGGGGAAGGGCTTGCAGGGGCTTGCTAGAGCAAGTCCCAGGCCCCATAACGCTCATCATGCCTCTGACCTCTAAGCAGGGTGCCACCGTCCTGCGAGTTTGAGCTCAGGTTGAGGGCTACAAAGGCTTTGCTCACAGCAACGGCAGCCAGAATCACCTGGTATCGACGAGAACCTTGTGATACCTTTAACAACCAGCTTAGTCAGATCTTCCATGAAACTTTGGGATTATTCTTGGAGGGTTGTAAGCAGAGGGTTGTTCCTGGAGGGACACGCCTTCATCTTTGACCTTCTACAGAACGCAAGCTGCCCGTATGCTCCAGAGACCCTACTTGACTCTTTTCCCATGAGCTTTCTTGAGCTAGTTCCTTCTTCGCACTTTGACGCCGAGCTCTGCAAAGCATAACGGCTTCTCAACCAGATTCTCCCAGCTTTCCTTTTTCACCGCCCAGCTCATCCAAGCGGAATGAAGCCAAGCTATGGGTCACAACTTCGGAAGTCTGAATGACGAATCTTGATTCTTGGAGCTCGCCGCCATGTTGCCAGCTCCTACGAGAAGCTGGTCACATCTGGTCACCCACTCATGAAAGGATGAATGTCTTTTCCGGAGCCAAAAGAATTGAAAAGACTCGGGTCGCGACGAGCCTAATTTAATTCATGAAATGTTAAACGGCCCTTACTGTGATATAATCGGTATTACTAATGGGTAATTTCCGACATGCGGGCTTCTTCACACTGACTTTCGGCCGGATGTCCTCTCTTCCATTTTTTCCAACCGCCGCCTACTGTTACCGACCGGTCGGGAACGGTCACCCGGGCAGCCCAGTTGGTTTGCACCCGGGTACGGTTCGAGGTACCTACCATGGGTTCGCCCGGTACGTGGACTTGGCACAAATGGTACGCACCTTCCACCATCGAAACCCAGCATAACGAATTTGAAACCCAACTTGCTTGGATGGCGCCTCGGTTCCGAGTCTCTTCCGACAAAAAGTGATTTGACACAACGTAGTTCGCCCCAAGTTCAATGTGTTGAAATTTTGGGTATTTATCGCTCCTGCCGACCCAATTTAGAGTGTCAAACGTGCAACAAGCACGCAAGATGACTGACTACTTTGGTTATCAAAGCACAAATCTTTAAAACGATGACGTCGGCGGTAGGTACGAGGTAGGTACTTTCTCCGATAAGCGGAGTACCGGTAAAGTTGGCCGGTTGATGCGGTGGGGAATAGGCACCTAGGTGGTAGGTGGGTAGTAGGTACCGTAGGATAGCTTATGGACCCTATGCCCGGTTTGCTGGAGTGCGCGGCTGTGCCTCACTCGCCCGACCGCGCAATGCAACCGCAGAAAGCAGCCCAGCTTGCTCATGCACCGGGCGTCGTTTCCATTACCGACATGTCGCGCATGCCTTCCCGTGTAGGTTATTCGGGCGGCTGGAGCCTACCAGGGCCCAGGCCCCAAGGCCCAAGGTCGAGAGCCCGGGCAGTTTTGTCTTTTCTCCGAAGTCCAAATACCAATACTACGTGGCAGAAAATGCCGTAGAAGGCCGGCTAGGTACCTAAAAGTACCGGCGTGGTACAGACCCAAGAGTCAAGACTCAAGTGCACATTTCTCTGTGCACTCTGCACGGGCTGGATGTACGGTATAACCTGCCGAGGTATGAACAGGTCACGGTATGATTGATGTCCCGGCCCCCACCACAAGTGACTCGTGAGTCGTGCTAGGTGGCTGGTGGAGGAGCTTCGGCTCACCGCCCGGTCCGGACTCCCGGGCAGTTCTACACTGTTCTAGCCGCCTGCTCAGCCTTGATTCCTCGCGCAAAATCAAAAACGTTGTCAATCAAAGCCCTCTGCAGTTACTATGCTTCCCGCTTAGGAGCCAATCGGAGGCTTGCATTAATCACATGGCTAAGCCATGACACTACAGATCCCGGAATAATCGGAAAAAGATCTGCAAAGTTGGGACGATCTTTCAAGGACTCGCTTTATCCAACGGTGCTGAAGCCTTCACCCGATTCTTGAGCAGAAAACAATTTTCAAAATCAGGCCACGTGGAAAAGTCGGAGCTCATCAAACAGGTTGCATGAATGCCATGTGGCACACATTGGCACATAAAGAGGTGGTAAAGTAAAAGCAAACGTACCGTGCACGTCGCCGTTGAACGTGCAAGACAAATGATGATGCCATTCCTAAAGACATGGAATAAAAGTTCACTGAGGTTCTTCTGAGTCAGGCTCGGCCATCGACAACTGGCAATGCACAGGATCCGTTACTAGGTACGTACAGAGTACAGACGAACAGAGGGCGGAGAGGGCGAACAGACCGCTGGTGCTGCAGCATTCATGCATTGGAGCATCGGCCCATTGTGTTGAGCGCCGAGTCCCATAGCTGGTGACTAGTAGACTAGCTGCGCAAAGCCGAAAGCCGAACCGTTCAGCAAGCGTTCAGCAGGAAGTCCGCGACGGAGACGTGTGCACGTTACAAGGAGAAAGTTGGAAAGTCACCACTGGCCTGAAAGCTACGGTATGTGTGAAGTTGTGAAGTGCATAACCTCGAGGTATGCTTCATGATTTGCGGAGGCCGGTACTCCAGTATGCTTCACAAATGCGGAGCTAGTGATGTAGGTAGTGAGCTACAGAGCTAGGCCCTCAAGATAACCAAGTATAACTCAAATCGTCAGTATCGTCCGACACCCCGCGGCTAGCTGCTTAGGCTAGGCAGCCCAATGATGGGATGTAGATGGAATGCCACCTTCTTGATCAGGCTACAATCGTTGAGATCTCAATAATTCTCATATTGCATGATAATTATGCTGCAATTATGCTGCATGATCAAATATATAACTTGCTCGGCATTCTGGCATTCAATAGCCTCGCCGTCGCCGGTATGTAATAATGTAAGGTAGAGCACAGGTAGAGTGGGACATCAGTGTGCATCGATGCATAAAAAGCGTCAAAACTATACATGATGCAATGATTGCTGAGTGGACAATATGTATTGGAAAACATACTTAGTAGCCGAAGTACGTATTCCATACATGCAATGAGCCACTGCATCGACGGCCCTTTGAGCCCCGTTTGAGCTTTCAGTTGCGCCCCCATTGCGCCAATATCACGGGCTCATACTAATATATCATAATCAGCACATAATTAGTTGCCAGCGCCTAGCTTGCTTAGTTTGCTTGATGCACCTGGCACGATGCACTGCCCTTAATGGCCCTCAGTGATTGCAGGTTATTCTCTTATTCGTTCCAACTAGTAGCTCTTGAATGTTGAGCATCTTCGGATTGTTCCCGATTCCCCGATTGTTTGCACCCCGTTTGCACATTGAGCGCGTTGCAGCGTCGAGAGTCGATTCGACCGTCGAGAGCCAGACTCGAATTTGCCAGATACGGAGGCCGGATGAGGCCGCCATCATAAAAGTGCGGCCGCCGGCCGCCTACACTGATCCTCATATCTCCTACAAACTCAGTCGCGATACAGAGTCGACGGTTGAACCATTGAACGGTTGTCAGCAGTAAGACTACGTCTCAAAAGCCAATTCATCATTATGAACGGTATTGTACGGTTAGGAGTATACTATCTCACACCTTGTATAGAGCTGACTCATAGTACGTAGAGCTGCGCCGAGCCTGCCTGGCCATGCACCGGATCAGCGCTATCATTGGACAGCACTGGCATATTTTGCAATTTTGGACATGCAAGTCTTGAAGTCTATAGCCCCCGGGCCGGCCGCTTGCATTGATTGTGGCCGGGTCCGGTAAATAAGTTCGGATCAATCGCCGGCTGTATGCCAACGAAACTGTTAGAGTCTCGTATATATATACAATTGCTGCTATAGCCATCATGGCATATGACCGGGTTTTGACGTGAGTCTGGTCACGGACAGTGACCAACACTGACTCAAGTGACTAGATTGTATATACTAAATGCTCGATCGATGAGTTGATCGGAGCCGCCCGTGCCACTGCACGGTAATATGTGGCCCACTGACTTCAACATCTTCAATACGATTGGACCGCCAGATTGGGCGGCCGCCAGCGCACTGCCTTTGACAATGATAACAATAGCATTAAAGCTATAAACTTCTGTAATTCGTACACTTGTATTTGCATGGCTATATTAAGAGTTCCGACATTGTTTCATTGCTAGCCTAGGAGTTCTTGTTTTCAAAAGCTGTGATCACTCTTGCAATTGCAATCTCAAGAAGCTACTTTGTAGAACAAGAATTTAAGCATTCAGGACTCAGAGACTGCATGGCCGGGGCGGCCCCGGGAGGGTCCGATAAGTCACACCCAAGATCCTCAACTTATTCGGTTGAGTTATGAGAAGCTGGCGCGGGGAAGGACCTCACTGTCATAATCCAGTCAAACACTGACAATGGCAGGCTGGCAGTACTCATTTGATTCGACCGCCAGCTACTCGCAAATAAGAATAAATTGCTTCTGGACCACTCGAGTTGCGACACAACACGATGCCAAGCTAACACATCAAGCATGCTTGATACGCACCAGCTGCATTTGTTTTCCAAGGGACAGTAAGACGTATGAACCAACCTGTATAATACATTGAGACCAGCTGAAATCTAGAATCGGAGTCGTTGAAAGCTCTGGGGATCCCAACTCAACGCTGTCGTTCTGCCTTGCTCTGCTCTACAGATCTATTCAATTCAGCAGTCACCTTTGTCAGTGGCGCTAGCTATCATTCTTCACCGGTCTCAAACACTCAGAAGATCAATTGTAGTTCGTCATCAACGCGCGGCGTGTGCATTTGTCACTGTGCGCTCACGGCTCTTGCTTCCCCTCTTCCCGCATGGGGCTCATAGGTAGGAGCTTGTCGTCTTCAACGCCGCTGTACTCTCCGTTTGCCTTGCCGGCTTGCCTGAACAGTCGCCTCCATCCAAACCTCTCGTTCCATGAACTTGGCCCGTGCACCGTGGTCTCGATAGGTAGGCTATCCTTGTCGCCCTCCTTGATCTCCTTCTCCTTGTTGTCAGCAGCTTCCTAAAACAGTGAAACCATGCAAGTTGTTTACGTGCTCCATGACATGCACGTCTTCTTGTCGCATCACTGGCCGTTTTAGAAGCGGGGCAGAAAGGGACTGATGTCCAGACGCAGACAGAGCTAAGGTTTCCAAACTGGTCGTGCGATCCAGATCGTAGGTTCGAATAAGTGAAGCGTTCAGATGCACAGGTTGCAACAACGACGTGTCGCTAATGAACGGCCAAACAAATAGCCAAACGCCAAACTCGCTTTGAAATGTATCTTGATTTGCAGAAGCGGTCTGCTTATGATGAAGTTGACTCTTACAAACAGGGACCTAAGAATGGAAGGAAGGGAGCAGGAGCGACACAATTGTATCGAGGAAATAGAGATGTGGTTGTTCCCAAGCCAGGACCCACCCTCTCCTTCTTGACCGCGCGCTCGTAAAGCACCCCCCCAAGGATGCACAGCAGCAGGGCGCCGATTCCCACCACGCTCGCGTGCTTGTCCCATATCATGATGTTAACGAGCACCGTGATCAGCTTGTTCATCACGCCGAGGACTGTGAACGCGGTCGGGGAGAGCGCCTGGCGGCACGAGAAGCCGAAGTAGGAAATTGCGACGCCAAACAGGCACGACGCGACAATGGGCACGATTTGGGTCCACCACGCCTGCGAGTCTTGCGCGATGACTCCGCGGAATTCGCCCATTCCGTAGAGCACCGGGGGGGAGAGGAGGAACGCGGTGAGGTTGTTGTAGTAGACGAGGCCCCACGTGGGGAGCCCGATGTGCATGACCACGTGCTTGATGTAGATCATGTCGAACGTGATGACGACCAGGTAAGCGAACGCCCACGAGTACGCGCGCACCTGTGAGATGACGTCAGCGAAGACGTCAGCAACCTGATGATGTGGAACGCGATGACGACCCGGTCTGCAAACCTTTACGAGCACGCGCGCACCTGTTGCCCGAGAGATGATGAGATGGCGTCAGCTCTGATGTCAGCAAAGTGGTTATGTCGAACGTAATGACAAGCAGAATGTCGCTGACAATGCGTCCATGAAGGCCCCGTAAACAAAGGAGCAAGGCACTGACAAGTCGCAAAGAGACACAGGCAACGCCCCTGTGCCTGGAGTGTATGCGAAATTTGGGCCAGACACTAAAGAAATTCGAAGAAGCTCCAGACTCAGCAAACGGCAAAAAATCCTCTTAATCTGGGTGCAACACGTTCAAGCGCCGCTTGGACGTGAATTTAATGATCAGTAGCTCATCACTTCAAAGAGCGACCTCCGAACGAGCCTTCGAAGGACTGCAGTTCACTAAACTCGAGACGCCATTTATCAGATTTCTGGGAGGAGGCGGCCGACTCTGGAACCGTAGAATTGAAGCGCAGTCACTGCTTGCACCGCACCCAATCGGATCCGAGCTGTTCCCCCAAACAAAGAGTCAGTCATTATGCACTGACTGCCCCCACGAAGCCGGATTGCAGATGACTTCAGCGTAGTCGAAAGGCTCTCCAAACGCGTGAACAAAACGGATTAGGTATCGGAAGTAAAGACGAGCTCTGCACCAAACGGGTATCAAAGGTAGTCCCTCGCCGTGACTTCTCAGTAAGCCATGTAGGCTTGCTTCGAAGCCGTCACTCTAAGCAGGTCATCCACCGCTGACGTCAAGTCCGCCGACTCGTAGATGGTTCCCTGAAATTACTGATGGGTTCCCAACTACGTTCGAAGTACACAGCATGTGCTTAGAGCGATCCAGGCAAAGACAGACTCATACAAGAAGGCAAGGACTCATCCGAGCAGACACGAAATTGGAAAGCGTTGTCTGTGTTGCTTGTCTTGAAGATAGGTTTGATCCCTCACCATGAAACCGAGTCCGAAAACGCAATCCAAATCCTTGCCGTAAATACCGAGTCCTTCGATATGTACGGGAATCCCCTCATCAATATGACCCCCAGACTACCGGTCTGAAGTCGGAGTTAAGAATGCTCGTGATCGTTTGGGCACAGACTCAAAAGCGTACCTTCAAGATGCTTACTTTCATATCGTGGACTTCGTCCACCGTTAGTCTCACCGTGAATGCAGAGTCCGTTATCATGTACGGGAGTGCCCTGAAACGAAGACCCCCAGGCTACCATTTTGAAGTCAAATTCAGAATCCTCGAGATTTTTCGGGCAGGCCCGGACTCAAAAGCGTACTTACAAGAGGCTTACTTTTATATCGTGGACTTTTTCCAAGCGTTATTCTCACCGTGAATGCTGAGTCGATTATCATGTACGTAATCGCCCCATGAAGATGACCCCCAGACTATTGCTCTGAAGTCAGAGGTTCAAAATGCTCATAATTGGTTGGGTGTACACAGACTCAAAAGCGTACTTACAGGATGCTTACTTCCGCTATATTGACTATTTCCAACCGCTACTCACCGTGAATGCAGAGTCCGTGATCATGTACGTGATGGCCCCCATGAAGATGACCCCCAGGCTCGCAAACGCCGGGAGGCTGGGCCACGCCCGGCCGGTAAACAGCGAGTCACAGATGGCCACGAGGATCGGCGTCGAGCTCCGGAACACTATGAACGTCTCCACGTTTGCGTACTGGAGTGGACGCAAAAGGTGGTGTCAATATAAAAGTGCCCTTCAGCTGTCAACACTCTGTACTTTGCATAGGTTTGCAACACTCTGAACGTCTCGACACTTGCGTACTGGAATGGCAGCCGACGACGGTGTCAAGATTGGTGTGCGTTCAGGCGATAAACACCCTAAGCACCTGCGTTGCCAAGAGAAATGGACAGAAAGATAAAGGATTCAGCTTGCGGAAGAGCTTCAAGTTCCGGTATACTCGGATTTGGCATCCTGCAGTCCGAAGAAAATTGTGGAGTCAACATAAAATGTGACTATGTCCCAGCGAAAAAGCAGGTCTCCCTTCTGAGACCTGCACTGATTAGAAACTTTTGCGTGAGTTCCGAGTGATCAAATAAATGATTTGCTTCGAAACAACACAATGGCCACTAGGTTCTGCAGCCGGTCCTTAAAGCCGACATGGTCGAGAGAACAAGACGTGGAATAGAAACGAGAACAATTGCTGCTGACGCTCTTTTCGGTTTTGAGTAACGTTTCGATCAGAAAGTGGGTAAAGAGCTCTCGAGCCAGACTCAGCAGATGCGGTATGGCTGTTTGTATGCTTTTGATGGAATCGCTTTAGAAAATCGAGACCAACAGGTGGAAGAAAGGAAACTGGAGGATCTCGATGTGCAAGGGTATGCAGATAAAGTAGGTGACCGGTGCAGGAAAGAAGGCTTCAAAGCGCCTCGGGGAGAGCGTGACTGTTCTGTGGAACTGGGACTCTGAAAGAGAAGGCGTTGACAGGCTATCATCGTAGCTAGGGTATCGTGGTTATTGTGAAAGAGCAGATGATTCAGGTCAGAAACGCAGGGTAAAAGGATTGGAAATTTGTTTTGGGAACGAGAATCCTCATTGTTGAGACAGGAACCTGACTTCTCTGAGAATGAAAGAAGTCACAGGCTGCGTTTTTACCTGGAGGATCTTCGTATTGGTGAATATGCAGATGAAGTAGGTGAGTGCCGCAGGGAAGAAGGCCTTGAAGGTGCCCCATGAGAACCAGCTGGAGTCGCCAAGGACCCCTTTCACGCTCCCTTCGCTCTTTGGCTGAATCACAGCTTTGGTGACCACAAAGAGGACAGAGCAAAGGTATTGGAGCATCTGCAAAATGAACGAAGCAGTCAGGTAACAGTCAAGTTCCAGACTGTAGCTGCCGAGAGTTTCTTGAGGCAAGGGTAAAAAGGGATGTATCACAAACGTAGGATCAGCTCAGGGAGTAGATACCAGGACAGCGACTGGCAACTGATCCAGAGAATGAAACAAGGAAAAAAGATCGAGACAGATGCAGGCATCTCAAAGGAGGAAGTGCAGATGTGAGGACTGGTGATGACGTGGATTATGTTCAGTATCCTATAGCCGAATGTTTACGATCATTTCAGGTCATCAATTGCAAAGCCTTCTGCAAAACTCAGTATGGCAAAGTACTACTGACTCCCCTTGAACAGACTGGCGAAAATGAAGTAAATATTGTTGCTCTGCACACTCGCTACAGTTGCGTAGAAGGTTTGAAGTACTAGTTTAGGCAGGCCTTCTGACCACTTGACTTGTTGGTCAGAGAAACTTTGCTGAGAAGATTACGGATCCGAGCAAGAGCAGCAAAGCTCTGATTGAGACAACAATGAATCTCTTAACACAAGAACAGATTGAGATCCATGAACTCGGTACCACAAGAGCAGAATAAGTACACAATCTGGCCCAACGCGTTGTCTGTTCTCTGCATTTGATTGCCTCATATAAAAGCCTCTCAGAGAGTCTAAGTTTTTGAAGCCTAGAAAAAGTCAATCATCAATGTTTCTGCACAGATGGCATATGGCCCCTGAATCGACATGAATTGCCGGTTTAGTTGGTCTCAATGATTCAAAAAGCAACCTGAATATGCGAAGTATGGTACCTAAAGGTAGGTCAAAAAAAGTATCCGCATAAGCTGTAGCTTTGTCAAGCCAGAGCGGGACATCAGCTGGCAAGGTTCCCTACTTTGATGAAGCATTCTGGAACTATCAATCAGCTCTCCAGGTACTCTTATGGCCCGGAAGAGGTCAGAACCTTTACACCAAAGTGAATGACTTTTCAGGGTATTGCTTGAACCCCCACGAAATTGATTTCTCCATTCAGCAGAAAAGGGTTTTCACAATGCATGGGTCTCACCGTCAGGATTGCAGGATAAGGGAATGCAGTCACGGCCACCTTGTTGATGATGACCAGTATGGACGACGATAATGTGTAGCCAGCAACAATGCCGGCCACTGGAACCCCCATCTTTCTGCTCGGTAGAGCGCACTTACGCAAACACCACAGCTACGAGGCGCAGACCTTAGGCTCGTCAACGCAACCAATCTCCTGTCTGCTTACTTTATGCGTCGTTCAAAAATATTCATATCTCGAAGCAAAGCTGATACTTGGAGGATGAGTCTGTAGGAGTGGTGCTGAAAGGGCAGTCTATGCAGTAGCTTGATGGTGAAAGGAAACTTTCAGATCCCACAGCCTGGCTTGATGGATGGTCAATCACCAGGTTAATCAGCTGGGTTAATCACCTGTGCATTGATGCGCCAGAGATGGTTTCAACCTCATAACATTCATCTGCCTGCCCTTCTATATTATGGTCAGCATTATGCCTGCTTTTTTAGATGCAGAGTTTGGCGGAGGATACAACTCCAATCGTTAAAAGCAACTACAGCCTACAGGATCATCTCCTCGCAGGGCCACTTTTCATTTGACTGTCAGCATGACTCCAATGCAATCTGTACAAGCAGAATTATTCCAACAGCGCCCTGCTCGCTGAAACGTCCTCGGACTTTTGCCGTCCAATGTGGGGGAAGGGGCATCAGATCTCTGGTCAGAGAGACCTCTGGTAGACGGTTCGATCACGTAAAAGTGACCAGTGCTGAAATGGGATAAGACCGCAATATGCAATGCTGCTTTCTAAATGGAAGCCCTGCTCAGGTGATCGAGTCGTCTTCGGAATGGAAGTTTGTTTCTTTGCATGATACCAGTGCTCGAAACTACCGGTAGTCCAAGAATTCGAAACGGCGAAACCCTTGAATGTTTATGGTTAGAAGAGAACCTTCTGACCGGTTTGACACTGGATTTGCCTATCTTATGGGCCGGAGAAATATGCTACCGGGCACTCCTCTGCTGACTGTGCGGTGCCCGGCTCAACTCCTACCACCGAGCGCGGCAAATTAATTGAATCGACGCTACGGTACGCACCGGGAGTCAGTCGGGGGTTCGCTTTAGGCTCTGCGTCGATGGGACTTGGATCCAACCATTACCGCTCTCTGTGTCCTACATACCGTTGTTTTCCTCGGGCCGGGGTGGTCATGGGTCAACCAGATCAATATTTAGTCAACGGGGTCAGATCGCTCTGCACGGGACCGCCTAGAGATCTTTGTAACAGATCTAAACCCAGGGGAAGCGTTTGACACTATAGTAAGTAAAAGAGCCTATTTAAACCATCTCTTTACCGGGAGGAGTTTGGATTCCAACCACCCCTAGTTGGAACCTTGCAGTTGCCCCACGCGCATTTTTCGGCGGCGGGCATCATGGCGCTGCACAGAGCACGGCAGCAGCTAAAACAAGAAGCGCGAAAACAGCTGAAATGGTCACTGCAAGCTGAGCAGGTGATAAAGATGATGAGTTCAATGGCAAAAGCACTTGCTCGAGCTTCAAATATTAGCTCCTGCGGTCAGTACAAGGGCCCCTCACATTCACAGGGAGCTGAGACAAAGAGGGAGGCAGTTTGAGCTGGGATCGCGCTTGTGCGGAACCCTAAGCAACGGATCTTCGATTCAAGCAGCATTTTGAACGCATAGAAGCTCCAAATTTAGGATCTTGACGGAAGGTTTTGCTGTTGCGCACACTTTGCTCAGGGATGGTGTTCTCGCTCAGCTGCATTGATGGGCTGCCTGCTCACTTGAATACAAAGTGCCTTTCTGATTGTTGATCTTAGGCCAATCCTGATTTACTACAGCTAGGTCCAAGGTTTCAAGTGCCTCGAAGTGAGGCCCCTGGATCACAGTCGACCTCTAACTTTCATCAGCATTCATTCTGCCCTACTCCAGTCACATCATACACTCCATCTAGTCCACTTCTGTCAGATTCTACACTTAAGGTCTACTTGAGGGGACCATAAAGGCACCGCTCGCGGAAGTTTCTCGCAACTAGTATGAGGAAGCTCAAAACACGGGCGCCCGCCCTGCCGGCCGTCGCAGTGTGCCTCCTCATCTTCCTCATACTGCTCGAGATCTTCCGTTTCATTCAACCATCCCCCCCGACGACGATCTATGCCGTCTCAGGACGCGCAACCTTCTTCTCCGACCTCGATTTCGTCGAGCTGGATACTGCTCGGCATAATGTAACTAGGAGCGAGTGGAAATCGGATCACAAGGACCTCTACCACAAGCATCCGTGGAAGATCCAAGCAGAGTTTCTGCACGAGCGGGTGCGGAAAGCGGGGCTGCCACTGGTGCAGGTAAGATCTTCATCCTTCTTGACTCGAGTTCCTGGTTCCTTCTTTCCTTTGTCATGTTTCTTGTTCATTCCTTCTTGCTTTTCGAACCTCATCTTTGTATTCCTTCTACTTTGATTGTTTTGGTGGTCAAGTGATTGAAGATCTTGTCATTGAGGAAAAGGGTGGTGATTTCCCGTCAGTGGGGAGAGAGTGGTGGCTTTAGACGGCATATTACAGATTAGTCCGTACTGCAGGGGTTCTGACATACCAATAATGTTGACTTTGCGTGTGTCATACCTTTTGGCAAGGAATCAGGCCCGTGTTCAAATGCAAACCCCGCAGCAGAGCCAAATACTTATGTCGTGTCACAAACCTACCAAGAAGTGGTCAACTCAACCAGTTTCAGTTATCAACGGCTGCTGTTTCTTTCACCCTTCTTTCCGGTGTAAAGAAACTGGCGGCGCCTTCCAGGAAGGACCATATGCAATGCCATCAGGGTGTAAAGAATGGCAGGATCCCTTTTAGGTTATCGAAGTACAAACTAGGCCATGGTCATGTGTTGCTACAGAGTACGGGGAGTTTTTATGAGCGCTGATTCATCTCAATGTCCAGACCTGTTTGCAAATCCTACCAAAAGACTTTGAGGGAGTTGATGTTAGACGAGGAATATGTAGGCTGTTGCAATGGTGATGTTTCGGACATTTGAACTGAGTGGTGCATCCAACACTTCTCCACTTTTCCAGCTAAGATGCACAATTGGCTGCAATTACTTGCGACTCCGTGAGCTTACCTGTGAGCTTTGTTTGTGCAGATCTCCCTCGAGCATCCGCGAGAACACTTCCCGACCCTGTTCTGTCACTAATAAAGACTCCGCTGCAATCGATAATGTAACCGGTTCCTTCCACTCGTCTCGAACTCTTGGATGAAGCGGTGTCTTCCACAGGTCTCCCGGACATGTTTGGATAACACTTTTCCGACTAAGATACATAATCTCGGCTGCAACCGGTCTCTACGAAACATCTTGTTGATGAACGCGAGCTGTCATTTGAACAGTTCTCCCCCGAAGATCCATGGGAAGATGTCATGACTCCGCTCTGCTAATTGCAGAGACTCTGCCGCACTTACTTATATGATTTGTCGTTCTTTTCACTGGTCTCAAAACCCCCGACCGTGTCTCCCTCGTTCCTATCTTCGGATACCAATAATTACAATCTCGGCGGTATTCAGTCACTTAAAAAGGTCTTGTCAAGTAATGAGAGCTTTCGTTTGTGCAGGTGTCTCCCGAAGATCTTCGGAAAGAAGTCCAGAGCTTACTCTGTCAACTACAAAAGACACTGCTGTGATCACTTCCGCAAAGTGTCCTCCTTGTCACGCCTCTCGAACTCTTCAAGTAGAGAGTGTGTCCCCACTGCTCCCAATCTCCACTATTCACGATTCACTATACAGCTCAAACCCAGTTGGCCGCAACTAGTGAAGAAGGTTGTGAGCTTACGTTGACAAACGCGAGCTCTCCTCTCTGCAGTTCTCCCCGGAAGATCCACGGGAAGATGTTCCGACGCCGCTATGCCAGGCAAAGGACAAGACTCCGCTGCATTTACTCTTCAAATTTGTCGATTTTCACTGTTCAGCTCAAGTCCACTTGGCCGCAACTAGTGAAGAACGTTGTGAGCTTACGTTGACAAACGCGAGCTCTCCTCTCTGCAGTTCTCCCCGGAAGATCCACGGGAAGATGTTCCGACGCCGCTATGCCAAGCAACGGACAGGACTCCGCTGCTTTTACTCTTCAAATTTGTCGTTTTTCACTCGTCTTAAATCGTTCAACAGGGTAGTATATCTGGCGCTCTTCCCCCTCCGCTTTTTTGGCTACGACACACGCAGTGACGTAATGTCGGAATGTGTGTTGACAAACATCAGCTTTTCTTTGCGCAGTTCTCCCCCGAAGATCCACGGGAAGACGTCCCGACGCCGCTATGCCAAGCAACGGACAAAGACTCGGCCGTAACCAATCTCAAAGTCGGCAGTTTCCAGCGAAAGGTGTACGACGTGTTTACGTTTTTGGACGAGTTGGACAGTCTGGAGATCCGGCTCCGGACGCTCGCGCCGGTCGTGGATAAGTTCGTGCTGATCATGTGCGAAAAGAGCTTCATGAACAACACCGTCGAGGTAGGCCGATCGAATATTTGTGGGTTTCCTGAGTTATTTCAGTCTCGATGGAACCGAGAGTAAACAGGTATGTGAAAAAACAAGCCAAAATCATTGGAGGAGTTTCGAAATTGGCTTCGGATGCTCGCGCCTGTGGTGGATAAAAGTGTGCTGATCACGTGCGAGAAGAGCGTATGACTAACACCGTCGAGGTGAGGGCCGCAGGAAAAGTTGATTGGTTTTCCAACGCTGCTCCTTCGGTGTTTCTGAAAAGAGGACTCTGGAGCATGAGTGACGGCTCCGAACGCTCGTGCCGGTAGTAGATAAGTTTCCGCTGCTCATGTGCGGAAAGAGCCTCATGAATATCACCGTCGAGGTGAGTCGAATCCTTGAGTTTCCCGAGTCTGCTTCGCTTTGGAGAGAATAGAGAAAGAAAGAGCGTTTGTCGAAGGAAGCCGAAACTGGACAAGGCGAAAAGAGCCTTATAAACAACATGGTCGAGGTGAGTGCCGAGGCAGAATTCCATCACTTTCTGGTTCGAAACCCTATCGGATTGCTCCTTTTGGAGATAATCTGGCGAAAATGTGGGTTTATGTCGGACGGTCGCAGGCGTGGTCGACAGTTTCGTGCAAACTTTGCGCGAAAAGAGCTCTCTAAAAATAACACGGTCGAGGTGAAGGTGACCGCGTCGTTTTCATCAGGTTCTGAGTTCTGTGCTTCGTATGTGCTTGAAGAGTGTACCCTGGAACGTGCTTTGCCGCTCGTCCTTTTTGGCCAACGGCCGAAAAGCTTGGTTGACTATTACAGTCAAGGTACGGATTCCAAAGTCTGAAATCCTTAAATCCTTTCAATACAGTTGATCGACGTGACGAAGCTCCCGTGCTTTGCTGATTTCAAGGACAACATTCAGAACGTGTGACTGACACGTGGCACCTCAACTTCCCACCCACTTGACATCTGGAAGCTCTCAGCGAATCATCAACCTTAAGTTCCTGTGTTATGCAGTTTGTTGACGTGACGAAGCTCCCGCGCTTTGCCGAGTTCAAGGACAAGATCGAAAGCGACCTCGTTACGTCGCCTCTCTACGACCCATCCCTTTGAAACCACGCAGACTCTGAAATCCAAAACCCTGATGCCTCCAAACCCTTTTGATGCAGCTGATCGACGTGACGAAGCTTCCGCGCTTTGCCGCCTTCGCCGACAAGATCCAGAACGTCTACTGCGACCTCGCCACGTGGCCCCTCTGCGACCCGTCCCTTTCAATCCACGAAGCCTCAAAAAATGCAAAACCTTATAACCTCAATCTCCTCCATTACAGTTGATCGACGTGACGAAGCTGCCGCGCTTTGCCGCCTTCGCCGACAAGATCCAGAACGTCTACTGCGACCTCGCCACGTGGCCGCTCCACGACCCGTCCCCGTGGAACCGCGAGGACCACATGCGCAACGTGACGATGGACGCGGTCGAGAAAATAGACGACGAAGATATTGCGATGATGGGCGATTTGGACGAGTTGCCGAAACCGGCGGTCGTGCACGCGTTCAAAACGGACGCGGAGCAAAAGTTCCCGCTCGTGCTGCACATGCCGCTCTACCGGTTCAGCTTCGGGTGCATCGAGCCGCGGTTCGAGGGGGAGGAGCAGTGGCCCGGGACAGTTGGTGAGGGTTTGCTTAACCCACTTGTCAAATATTTTATCTCAAAAGAACTCTGAGCTTAACCTGACCCGGTTCAGCTTCGGGTGCATCGAGCCGCGGTTTGAGGGGGAGGAGCAGTGGCCGGGAACCGTCGGTGAGGGTTCGCTAAACCCATATTTGTAGTGGATTTAACCCAATGGTATCCTCGGGCTCTACCTGCCTTGCTTTAGCTTCGGGTGCATCGAGCCGCGGTTCGAGGGGGAGGAGCAGTGGCCGGGGACTGTCGGTGAGGGTTTGCCTAACCCACCTTCGTAACGAGATTATAGCAGAGGCGCCGTTTACCTCTGTTTCCCCCTTGGTTGGACCAATACTAGCCCAATCTTGACCCTGGGCTTAACCTAGTTCAGTTTGGCATTTTCTGCATCATCTGCGGTTCGAGCAAAGAAAGTAGCAGTGATCGAGGACCGTTTGGTGAGGCTCGCGTTCGTTGAAAGTAAATGGACTTCAAATTTCCTCGTAAAATGACATGCTCGAGTCTCAATGCACCGTCTGTTTTCAGACGTTTGGGGGCATCAAGGCACTCGTCGAACACAAACGTATGGGTCGGTCTAAAATCCCTCTTTGCATACAAGACTGTGATCATTGAAGGAGATTGAGGTTCAAAGCAAGGGACGTCTTCTGTAGAAGGGCGCTGAATCTCAGTGCTGCTACGCTCGAGCAATCACATAGTTGCGACTCCAATTTGCTATCGGTGGGCGATGCACAACTCGAGACAACTAGTCAGGCGGGAATTCATGGTCCGAGATCTGTCTTCTTTGTTTCTCCCCTTTGTGTCGGTTTGCTGTAACGCTTCGGCAGAATCTTTGAAACGAACCCCTAAACATAGGATACTTCCAGACTCAGTTTCCTCACGTACAGTTCTCAAAAAGAAAACTCCTTCAAGGATGCCCATTAGGCGGGAAGGGAGGGACGTGCCTCACTATCCAACCTCGGTTACCTAGCAGCCCCGGTAATCAGTGGGTTAATCAAACATGGTGACCTTAACCTTCTCCCTTTCGTTTGCAGTTACACTCGGCAAATATATTCGCGACGGCCACCCAGACGAGCACATCCGGAAGATGCACAAGTCGGGGCAACTAGTCAGGCGGGAGCTCCGCAACCACGCTGACGTCACCATCAAGTGCGGCGGGTGGCACTGCAGCTCGTGCATGCCTCTGCCCACGTATATCAACAAGATCACCCAGTACTCTCACGGCGGGGAGATTCCGAAGGAGTTTAAGGACCCCCGTTTGGCGCAGGATCAGATCGAGACCTGCTTGTTTGGGACGTTGTCTAGGACGCGGTCTCTCGCAGGGTTGCCGCCGGTGTTGTTCGAGGAGAAAGAGAAATTTGGGTATTTGCTGCCGCTTTGAGGTTTGGGACGGTTCGTTAGGGCGTTAGAGGGACTGCCGTAACGTCGAGCGCGCCTTGCAAAGACTAGAAGCCCTAATTGGGCTCAGCCTGTGAACAGTGTTCGGTTGACCGAGGTAAAACAGAAAAAGTGTCAGGCCGTATGGCCGTGTGAACTTTCAAGCCATGTCCCTTTCATTATGGAGTAGCTCGATCGAAATACGGAGCAGGCTCGACTGCTGGTGCGCTGCGTTGTTTGCGGGCACCGTGAGCAGATTTTACGTGATTATCAAATCCTCAAAGAGGCCACCCACTGGTAACTTAGTATAGTCCTCCGTCCATACTAACCGTTGGTACTAGCTTGCGTCTACGAATTGTGTCACTGCGCCTTGGTCAATCATGCATTCTTCCAATTCCGTTGATCGACGTGATCGGATCCAATCATCATGTGCGAGCATCGGTGGCCCCGGCCAGTGTGCGATCGATTGCGAGGGCCGGTGAGTACATAGGTCATGAACACGTTCAGTTTGCAGAAGTTGTTAAAGTTGAGAGATCAGTACGGGCCGGAGCCCGGCCCGGAATTCTGCAGGCATTCGCGAGCTAGTAAGTAGTGATCTGGGCTTACGGATCCCCAAGTTCATTGCATTCTCTATGTGCCGGCGCGCCTTACGTTCAACCGTCGGGACAAGGCGCAGCAGGCTCGATCCGACAGCATGCATGGGTCCGGCCGACAAGCGGGGCGCGCACTAACAACTGTGTCCCTTATATTCCGTACAGAGACTCCGAGCAAATTAACTAGCGGGCCCCTAACCCAGCATCTCATTACGCTTCGCCCCCTAACCCACGTTACCTTAACCACCTGGCCAACCCGACCCGTCCCTTGGGCGCTTGTCTTAAAAAACACCACGGTTAGGGCACAATAGAGTTACCCAAGTTGAAAATGGAGTTAGTGAGACGGTCCCTTCTGAGAGCTTGGATCCGCAGGGGACACCGTGATCGACGTCGGAGAATCTGATGCATTAGCACCATTGTTCCGAGGTAAATAGAACCCGTTCGAGCTGTTCACCCAAAAGTCTGGTATCTTGATTCGAGGCCGAGATACAGTTTTCAACATCCAACGGCAACCGCATTAGAGTCACGAGGTGTACTCATGTTCGCTGGTTCCGATTCATGGGCGTATTTGTTGAAGGAACAGTTGGTAACCTGCATGAGCTGTCGCAGTTTCATTGCGACTTTCAAGGTCTTCTCTTGACGCTTGAATGCATGGAAGCGGCTATATCGACATGAAGATTCACGCCTGTTGCAGCTCTACGAATCTGCTCGAGCTTTTTCACTTAATCGAGGTCTAGCTCCCGTTGAGCTTAGGCTCATTCTCAGAAGCTAAGGGAAAAAAGGGCTGTGACTCAAATCGACTCAAGGACCTGAGTGCCTTCGAGGATGGGGTATGTTCTCTGAGGCTTTGCATTTTGAAGCTACTATCTAGCCTATATAAACAGAGCAAAATGAACGCATTGGATCAAAACACGCGAATCATCGGCAAGAATTGTCAAGAATTTCTGACATCCAACATTTCAAGCCTTTACCTCAAATAAGGCGACAACACCAACCGGTCTTACGTCTCCATTCGACCAAGCACACGTACAATGGCCGCCAATACTGCGCCGAAGCTGATAATAAGTGATTCTCTTCTTCGAGATGGTACAGTGTATGCATTCCCCAGAAGGAACTTGCGCACCCTTAAGGAATGCTTGCGTATGCTCCTTTGCAGGCCCGTTCCAATCGCTTTCTGAGTCCCAACGAGTAGAGCTCATTGAATGAAAATAGATGCTGCCCCTAGAATAGACAGCTCGTGGATCTTTCTTCTATAGTTCTTCTTTGAGATTCCACGCCTCTCAGACGTCTCGATTGGTTATTCTGGCTAATTATGCAGAACCGCTATACCGAACTCTTGTAAATGATAACACGAACTCATCTGTTCATCGATTTGGAATTGGTAATTAGCGTAAGCTAGGATTACACTCATCCCGTTCGTTGCATTCAAAGGGATCCTCCGGACGTCTAAGCACAACCTAACGTCCGCTTATATGTGGAAATCTCTCTTTGCTATGACGACGTCACATACGGGTGATGCTGACGCTCGCGTTCGCTCTTTTGGCGCGCGTGGAATCAGCTGGCAAAGTAAAGCTGGAGTGCACTCATATATTTGACTTGCAGCTCATTGCTCCTTCTGCTTATATGACATGATGTGCAGGTCATGCTGACGTTGGCGTTCGCCCTTTTCGCACGCGCGCAATCCGCTGGCGAAGTGAAGCTGGAGTACACACAATTCGACTTGCAGCTGCGAGAGATTGAGACGCCTGAGACTGTGAACTCGACGGGCACTACTTTTGGGAGCGATGTGGGACTAAAGTGAGCGATTAGTAACCAGCTCTTTTGTTATAGTATTGCTTCGGAGAAAGACTATTAAGCATGCAAAAAATCCCTTATGCAGGAGAGACTCTTCCTAGGGACCCCAAGCTCAAAAGCAAAAGGTATCAAACTTGAAACTGTTCTCTAAGCATCAATACTATTCCATTTCAAACGTTCCAGTCCACTCTGAGCAGCAGAGCAGAAGACGTCCTCTTGACAACTAAAATACTTCCGTTTCCCGACAAGAACCGCTTTCTTAGAGTGTACGCTTCTGCTGAATCTGCGTGTTTGTCCCCCTGGTTTCGAAGCTACATCAGAAAGCAATCCACCCCTAACAAGCCTAGGATAGATGCCTTTCCGCTAGAAGAGATTGGTAATTAGCTGGTTAGCTGGTTAGCTGTGGGTTTGAAACCCTTCAACCTTTTGGTTGGGAGCGGAAACTTCGTGTGACGAGTCGAGGCACTCGTTTCATAACGTGAACCTGTTCCACGTCTCTCAAAATCATGGCTAACGACGTCTGTATGTGGAGCTGTCTCTTGACGGTAGGAGTTTTGAGCATGTTATAGGGCCATCATGTCAACTGCGGAACGTAGGGTTAACACTCTGGTCTGCCCGTAAGGCGGTGACGTCAGCATGACTTGTTGAAAATCAGTATATGGTTCGCGCTGGCCATCTGGTGTGACTTTGGCTCACGTCCTCTCATGTTTTTCCAACGTCACAGCAACGTCATCCAAGACTTCCGCACGAACGAGACCTTGGGTCGGCTCCAGGGCTTTTGCTTCGTGACAGCTGGCCTCACTGTGACGGGCCAAATACAGTTCGAGTGCCTCGGCACAATCATCTTCAGCGCGGACAACTCGTCCTTCTCCATCACGGTACGCACCATCGAACTCAAGAAAATAAATAATAAGCGGAGATAATAAGAAGGTAACCGCTCTGGACGGGTAGGGTTAGTCTGACGTGGTTAGGGTGGGTATGGGTGCGGAGCAGGTATCTTTTCGGGTAACGGTTTTGAGTGTTAGTTGAAGCTTGTTATGATTGTGGCTTATAACTACCTGTCGTGAGTTGTATGTACGCACCGGCCCCGCTTTAGAGGTTGCGTTTGAACTCCCAGTTCTCTAGAACTCAATCGGGCTCAAATTTCGATTAGAACGAAGCTGACATTAAAACTTAACCGCCACAAATCACCTGCTCCGAACCTGTGCCCATCCTAAACTCCCTTCTTAACCCTACCCATCTCAGGGAGGTTATCTTGCCATATCTGGCGCTCGATTTTAAACTGTGCAAAAGATCATCTGAGTTAGGCGCCTTATTATTGCTCATGTGCAGGGCCCCTTCAACCCGATGATCCCAACCGACCAAGCCGTCATTGGCGGCACGGGCCGCTTCTCCGGCGCAACCGGTGTCGCTCGCCTTAGCACTCTCGTGAACAGCCCTACCGATGTGCCACCTTCGATCTTCGCCTTCAACGTCCGCCTTTTTGCGCTGGCCCGCCCCATCCAGTTGCCGGCACTTCGTTAACTACGCCTCCTGTTAGGTGAAGTTTGCTGGTCAAGTTTAATTCCTACAAGAACCGGGCAAGAACCTGACTCTGAACACCGAAAGATTCGTTGTTTGTTTTCTGAACACCTCGCAATTCCCCGCAGGAATCAACGCAGTAAACGCACAAATGAAAGCTGTCGAAACAAAATACGATTGTTTGAGCCTCTTGAATGCCGCCCTCACTGAGTCATCCATGCAAAGTATTCCACGGCAACTTGGGTTAAAGTGCGCAGCTGCAATTAATGAAGTTCCCTCGACATAGTATGATTCGTTGAAGAGGGCGCATTACTGGTTCAATCGCCAAATGAAAGAGTTGAAGTCAGTGACATATTGCAGGCCTGCCGCCGCCAACTATTATAGTTTGTGAAATTTGTAGCTCGGCGCGCTGCATGGTTGGCTCATGGCTACCATGCACTCGTGAATGTATGATCGCGGATATCGTCGAGCTACACATATAGTTTGTGTGAATTTCGGAGAGCTATTAAAGTTCCGGCCTGCATCATTGCTGGCATGGTGCACCGTAAGTTATAGCGTTAGTCATTAGTACGCATCATGCAACACGGTTCTAACTAGCAAACTTAAAGTGAATGAGCTGTTGTTCGATCAGTGACCGTGCATGAGAATTGCAGTTCATTAATTAGTCACCGACAAGTCACCGACAGCCATGCATGGCCGGCCGCGGAATAACCTGGTGACCAATTTAGCTATAGTAGGCCGCCCCATGGGCACTGCACATGCAGTTGATTACGTTAACATCATGGCATACGTACCCACTGCATGCAACGATAAGTTTCGGTCTGATTACGCTTACTGCAGTACGGTAGATTCAGAGAATCAAGTTTTTCCAACCGTGGGTATAATCTCATGGTACTTACGGTGTTCAGTTCTAAGTGCGCTGGCAGATGATGGTGCAGCACATCATATGCGCGGCATGTGTCTGCATGGAAGCCGGCATGCAGCCGACGACCACTGGCAGACTGCGATCCGACACGGTCATCCGCATCGAACATGGTGTGGCCGGGCAAGTCCGAGTCATAATTCAGATCGGAATGATAGTGCCATCATTCAGAACTGATTACCATCGCGCAATTTCAGCAGCGCTGCACAAAGATATTGAATGCATGGGTGCAATTCACATAGAAGAATCATAGCTGCGCATTGCTGACACTGATGTGCCTTGAGTGGTAAACGTGGAGAAGTTTGCAAAGGGCTTTGTTTCGCTACCAGCTAGCATAACCAACATATTGGTGGTCGCCACAAATGACTGTCGACACTAAGTATGTAACACCTCACGATACGCTCCAATAAAAGTAAACTCGCCATCAAAACCCGTCTACATGACTCTGTTATCTGCCATCAGGATATCACGTCGTCACATACAACTCCTGAGACACAAGGTTGCGTCTTCAGAACCCGCCGCTTCTCACTGCTTGTTCTCGCTCAAAGACCCGGTCGTCAAGATCTCGTTCAAGCACCGCCGCATCTTCTCGAGCGAGATTGGCTTTAGCAGCACGCCATCCATTCCCAATTTCAGGCACTTCTCCCGGGTTCGCTTGTCCGTGTTCGCTGTTAGGGCGACCATCAACGGGCGTTCGTTCTTGCTGAGTCGCTCTTGGATACGCGTCGCGACTTCATACCCGTCCATGTCCGGCATCAGAACGTCCAAAAGGAGTACCTGAAAAGATGTCGGTTGGCAGTCTTGTCAGCAGATGGGAGCCTAGTATGTGTGTCTACGACAGTACATCGTGTTCAAGGCTTTCTAAAGCTTGAACCTAAACCAAAAACGAGCATCCTTGAACGAAGTGCTATGATTGGAAAGTAGAATGTGATTTAGTTTGAATACGAAGTGGGGGCCTAATTCAAAACTTGCTCTAAGGGGAGTGATGCCTGATACTGATACCAAGAATATGCCAACTTCTTCGGTGCTGCATTTCGTTCTTCATCCGCTAAATAGATCCTCGAAGGCTTGGAAAGGAATGCTGCACCACGCAGCGTAGACGAGAAAAAACAACAAGCAGAATCATCGTTCTGACCAGTTGTTGAGTTGTTGAACGACTTGAAAAATTTAAACGAATGAAACCAGCATTCCTACCTGGTACTTTTGGTCCGGTTTTGCAATTGCTGCCAGGCACTCCCGCCCAGAGCCCACCACCGTGACGTCACACCCCAGGCGGATGAGAAGACCACGTGTCACCATCCGGTTCACACTGCGTAGATCAAAGGGTTAAAGTTTGAATTAACGAGCAAACTGGCACCCCAGTACAACCGGACAGGTCTACTTGATAGCCGCGATTGTGAAGGTCCGGGTATGCAGCAGCAGCAAGCTTCTCGTGAAAGCGTTTCAGAGGGCTGTGCAGACAAGCTTCTCGTATGTGCGGAACACATAAGCGCGAGCAGACTTCTAGAAGGGTGGAAGGTCGGAGGCATTGAAAGGAAATAAAAAGCTGAACGTGGAAGTCCGAATTGCCAGCTCAATCCGCAAAGGGACTTCAGCCCACGACTGCCTCACATAGGGAAGGGAAGGAGCACACGAAGCTTTCGGTCTGTCCACAAGAATGAGTGTTCAATCTATCAACTAAGAGTCACTAAAAGCCACACCGCATCAGTCCCGGTTCGGTTTCCGAGGCTCACAGATAAAGTTTTCGACGACCCACCTGTTATCATCCGTAACCAAGACCCTAACCCCCGCAAAGTCGGTCCGGTTCCGAAGCGAAGGGGGTGCGCTTGTGGCAGCGGCCTCGACCTGGGCTATGGGCAACCCCAGCTTAACCACGAAGGTTACCACGGAACCCCTCCCGATGCCCTCGCTCTCCAACCAGATGTGTCCGTCCATGAGGCTCACAAACCTGGACAAGGTCAGGAAACGGGTTAAGTGTTTGTTTACACTCTTCTTGGACTCTATCGGAAAGCAATCAGGACGACTCTGAGCTTACTGAAAGAGCAAATGCCGAGAGATGGGCGTGCCAACCGTTTGGTTAACAAAGAAGGTTCCACAAACCCCTTCTTGGTGCCCTCGCTCTTAAGCGAGATATGTCCGTTATGGGTTAACAGAAGTGGAGACACCAAACCGATTCAGTAATTGGATCGAACTGGTTGATGACCAAGAAACGGCTTAACCACACAAGTCAACACAAAACCTTTTTCGATGATACGACCCTCACCGTTTGCAAATTGCGAGGCCCAGTCCGGTTCCCCCTCCGCTCCTTCCCCCGGTTCCGTCAGGCTGCGCAAACTTGTTGAACAGCTTCGGAATGGTGCTCGGGTCGACGCCCCGACCAGTGTCCTTCACCTGTTGATGACGTTAGTTGGGAGTCAGCACTGGTTTGCGATTTCACCACGGCTGATATGGACTGGCGACGAGTCCGTAGTGGTCTGCAATGAGTAGCCCCACTTAGTGCCCTTTCTTGAAGTTCGGGGACTGAAACCAGAATCCCATTTCACAACAAGCCAGAGAAGCTGTATTTCGCATCGGTTACTGAGAGGCTTACCAAGTGGTTGTCGAGGAGCATTTACTTCAAAACATGGGAAGTGCCACCTTTACGGACCTTATTCCGGACGAAGTGGAAGACCGTTCACTTGGTTTCAAAAATAGATATTGGTTAGTGAAGTCTACAGTAGTTCGGAGAAACTTTCCCAGTGGGAGCTATGAGGCAGAAAGTTCTTAACTGCACCTTACTAAAGCCGTGTCCGGTTGAAACCCAAAGCCAAACTAGACAACGGTCAAGCGAACCTGAGACGCTCGGAGCAATCAACCGGGCGTCGAATCTCACCTGAACCCTGATGTAAATGTACTCGGTGGTATTCACCGGTTGAAAGTCGGGGGTGTTTGGGTCCCGCTCTAGTTCCGGCCGTTCGAGGCAAACCGTCATGGAAATGGAGCCCTCTTTCGTAAACTTGACGGCGTTCCCGACGACGTTGAGCGCCGTCTGCATGAGGCGCTTGTCGTCCCCAGTGACGAGCTCCGGGACGTCGGCCGCGATTTGGTTAGTCACGACGAGCTTCTTGACCGAGGCGATCGGCTTGACCAAGTTGGTAACCTGCATGGAGTATGATTGGTATTGTTAAGGTCTCGTGAATATAAGATTCCGGGGGATGTAAAGCGGGTTTGCATGACGCACTTGTTGACTTGGTCACGAGTTCACGAATGTCGGCAGCAATTTGTTGCGTCACAACGAGCTTCTTGACTGAAGCAATGGGCTTGACCAAGTTGATGACCTGCAGTAGAATTAGAACGGTATCGTTACGATCTCATAAATGCATGTTGCTAGGGTATGTCAAAGCGGGTTTGCATGAGGCGCTTGTCGTCCGCGGTGACGAGCTCCGGAACGTCGGCCGCGATCTGTTGCGTTACGACGAGCTTCTTGACCGAGGCGATCGGCTTGACCAAGTTGGTAACCTGCATGAAGTATGCTTGTTATTGTTGAGCTCTCGTAACTACAGGATTCTGGGGGAAGTAGAACCGGGTTTGCATGGGGCGCTTGTCTTCCCCATTCGGGGATGTCGTAAAAAATGGGTGCGGCATTGCTATGTCGTTCACAACGTGCAAAAAAGATAGTCGACAGAAGCATCAAAAAATATAGTCATGCTCTTCAAAACATAGGGCGCGCATGTGAGCGCTTGTCATCCCCAGTCACAGGTTCAGAAACGTCGGCAGCATTTTGCCGGCGTCACAACGAGCTTCTCAACCGAGGCTGTCAGCTTGACCGTCTCGATGAACTGCATGATGGATCGTGTCATGCTCAAGCCCTGTCGAACTGGGTAGGTTTTGGGTGGCATGAGGCCCTTGTCCTAACCCATGACGAGCTCTGCAAATGGCCGTACCTCGCTGTCTTCTCGAACGAGAACGGCTGAAAGCAACAAGCACCTGACCCACCTTCTTGGAATCTATGTGCGGATTGAAGCCTGGTAATCCTCAAGCTGTAGGGTCTTCGTATCTGACCACAAAACTGACCAATCTCCAGACCAACTACAAAACCAGCGTCGGGTGATTTCTAAACCCACTCAGGACCAGCTTCAGATCATTTTCGATCCGCACTAATCGAACATGATACGCTTAAACCCCTAACCCACCTCCTTAAACACCGTGTACAGATTGAAATCCTAGTCTCTTGCTGGCAAGCCCGATAATAATCTGAGCTCATAACCAACTTGAGTCCAGTATCAGAACCAGAAAATCAAACCTTGGTTAACCCGTAACCCACCTCTTTGAAAACCGTGTGCAGCTTGAAATCCTTGGCCTTCGGTGTTTTGCTGGCAACCCAATGAAAGTCGAGAGCTCTAAATCGAGAACCGATTTGAGACCAATCTCAAACCAAGGATAAACAAGCCTCTGCTTGACCAGTAACCCACCTCCTTGAAAACCGTGTGCAGGTTGAAATCCTTCGCCTCGAGCTCCAGGCTCCCGTCCTCTAATCGAGACAGGTCAAGCACGTCGTTGATGAGTGTCGCCAGCAGGTTAGCGCTCTTGAGAACCGTCCCAGTCCAGGAGCGCTGCTCAGGGGTGAGCTCCGATTCTTGGAGAAGAGACGACAGCGCGATGATTGCGTGCATGGGCGTGCGCATCTCGTGGTTCATCACCTGCAGCAAGAACCTTCTTGTTAACCGCTTTTGATGAATTTGGGTTTGGAAATTTGAATTAGCTTAAACACGGTTCAGGAGCGCTGCTCGGGGGTGAGCTCCGATACTTGGAGAAGAGACGACAACGCAATGCTTGCGTGCATCGGTGTGCGCATCTCGTGATTCAATCACCTGCAGCAAGAACCCTCTTGTTAACCGCTTTTGATGAATTGGGGTTTGGAGATTCAGTTTAGCTTAAACACGGTTCAGGAGCGCTGCTTGGGGATGAGCTCCGATTCTTGGAGGAGAGGCGACAGCGCAATTATTGCGTGCATCGGCATGCGCGTCTCGTGGTTCATTACCGGCAGACGAAAAAGTCTCTCGTTGGATGCGTCTAGACGCTTAGGGTTTGAAAATCTGGGTATAAGTCGTAGCACTGACTTGGTTTAGGAAGTGTAGCTCGGAATCCCTTGTGCACACGACCTCTTAGGAGGCAACAACGAGCACAAGATGGTGCGCATGTCGATGCGCACCTCATGGATCTTGCCTGCAGATAGCAGCATCAAGACTGTACGAACTTCGAACTTTTCACCAGCGGATTCTCTGAAGTTTAAGGGCTGAAATGAGGCAGGCTCCGATAGAGAATTGCAATGCATGAGCTTAGAAAGTTGCCAGTCCCCTGACCAGGCTTGATTGGGCTCGGGGGAATGGACCCACCAGTTACACGGGCCCACTTTGGCAGCTCCAACGAGGGTTTGGGTCCATACATATATTCTTGCTTAGTGAATCCGCGTTTCCTTTTCATGGCGATGCTTTCCATATCTTTTGTCAAAGGCAGAACCCAAAAAAGCGCACGCGCAGATACAAGCTTTCAAGTCGAAAGAACTGACGCAGACAGGATGGGAAACTGCCGAAAGGTTGCTCCTTGCCGGGTGGACACAACAAGTGCGAAGGAAATTCTCGGCGCCAAGAAGTCGTTCTTCACTTGGATCGCCTTCTCCACTCCCCGTCCAGTTTAGAGAAAATAGAAACTTAAATCAACAATTCGAGAACCAGCCGGAGTGAAACCACTGATTCGGAAAGTTTTCTCACCGCCAAGAAGTCGTTCTTTGCTTGAATCGCCTTCTCTGCCTCGCGCCGCGCTCCGTCCAGGCTCGCGTTCTGCTCTTGTAGCTGGTCACATGCTCTCAGTGACTCTTCCAGGATCGCAGCGTGACTCAGCGCAACCGCAACCTGATCCGCAACAACTTCCACTATCTCCAGCTCGTGTTGGTGCCACCTGCACAAAGAGTACACTACGATCTTCAACGATAGGTGACTTTCTGAGAATGACCTCCCGAATTTGCTTTGATCAGTTTTACATGACCCCTCCAGCCTCGTGAAGCGACTCAGCACAATTGCAACTTGCTCCAGAATTACCTACAGAAACTTTTCCGCTCGTGCTAGTTCCACCTAGATACAAAACGAATTTCTGCTTCACTTTCAGATCCCCGTTCCTTAGGCTTCTTATCAACAAAATCTCGCATCCGTTACGTTCCCTCAACGACTTTTCTAAGGTCGTGGCGTGACTTAGTGCAACCGCAACCTGATCCGCAGCCAACTCACAAAATCTTCAGCTCGTGTTGGTGACACCTGTAGAAGAAACCTGAATTCTAGAACCTTTCCTTAATAAAGCACCCACCTCCTGTCGCTGTTTCTTGGGAGCATGAACACCATAAGGGCAAACAGCTGGTTCTCCCCCTCTTAGTCGATTAAACATCAAAATCGCCCCACGAAGCAACCGCATAAGCAAACCCCAGAACATGAAGCTGCCAATAAAGCTGAAACCAAAACGTTTTTGAGAAAAGCACGCACCTTCTTGCGCTGTTTCCCGGGAGCATAAGCACCATGATTGCAAACAGCTGGTTCTCTCCCTCTTCTCCATCGTTGAAGCTTGCCATGTGAAGCAGCGGAACGCGGATCGCGACAGCGTCGCCGAACTGGGGTTGCGCGGTAAGGGTCAAGGGGCCTTTGGTGAAGCCGTTTTGGGAGTGCGAGCTGCCGTCCCATTGGACCGGATACACATTCGCCGTGGCGGCAAGCGAGAGAGTGGAGGTCTGCAAAGAAGAGGTGGGAAGTCAGAGATCTGGTCATCGATCATCGACAAACATGGTCACGGTTTTGTAGAGGGAGAATACCCGCTTATTTCTGACGCTATCTAGACAGGAACTGTCACCCACGATAGGGCCTCCGTTTTGAGGAAGCTGTTTGGGAAGAGGAAGCTGCCTTCCAGTAAGCAGGGGACAGGTTGGCGGTGCCCAATAAGCAAGGGAGCGGACGTCTACAAAAAGGAGGGAGAACCTTCACGACGAATCTTAGCTTTAATTTGATGGGTGATCACCCTAGCGAGATCCTTATTTGATCCACACCAGGCCACTGCATCCCCCTCTATTCCTTCCACTTTCTTCTTCATGATCGCCATTGAGACTACATTCGGAATGGAATTTCCTAGTACTCTTCCAGATTGTGGGCTCAGAACCCTTGCAATTCTTGCATCGTTGACGCAACCCACTATCGTACAAACCCTGTTCACACTACTAATTGCAAGTCCCAAGGACTGAAGTGCAAACACTCATTTGCCCCGAGCCTTTGCATTAATTCCTGAATATTCAAATCATTCATTGCAAGCGTCTTGAGCACCAGCAACTGCTGCACCAGACAGAAACCAACACGCCCTAGAAAAACTCTCAGGATCCGCAGGCGCCTGCGGGAGAATCCTCGATCGCTCCGAGGTTGCATGACGTGCTGAACAGTTGGGACGTTTATTGCGTGCACAAAGAGACACCGTTGACGTTTTTGGCACCACGATCTTCGGCAATAAAGAAACCAAAATCAGGGAATGCAAGCTCATATCGAAAACGCTTAAAGAAGAGGTCTCAATGCTCCGGGGCTCTGCATGACGTTCTAGGTCGGGTCGTTCATCGCGTGCACAAAGAGACATCGTTGCAGTTTCTGGCACCCGGCAGTGTTAGAAACTAAAATCAGGGACTGCAAGATCATATCGAACACACTTACGGGAGAAATCTCGATCGCCCCGGGGCTCTGCATGACGTCCTGCACGGTCGGGTCGTTCATCGCGAGCGTGATGGGCACCAGCGAGGAGGGCGGGTGGAGCTGGTGTGTGAGCTGGAGGTCCGCCCCGCTGCGCTGTGGCATCCACAGCATACACTCCTCTAACTGCACGGTAACACTTCAATGTTTCAGAAACTTATCAAAGCCCCGAAAGAAGAGACGCAGATAAGGTTAACCCTTAACGAATCGAAGGTTGGTGGGGATAGTGTTCCGAACCGAAGCTGAACATCGAGACTTGTAGGTTCTGGGGAGGGTCGTGCATGTTCAGCAGATTCTAGCATGATAACAAGCATAATGCAGTGTGGACGGAATGATCGCCGACTTGGTTGTGCTTTTCAGCGGTCTAGCACTAAGAATGACAACAACAACAGCTAACCCATGTCCAGCATATGAAGCAGCCTAGAACTGGAGGTCTTTAATGAGCTGCGATCCTTTAAGGTGAGAAACCACCCAGAAGCGGAAATCTTCAGAACCTTGTGGATGTCAAAGTACCAAGTGTTTCGAAGATAGATGTCTTGCCTGCAGTGTACGCGCCAGCTCGCCAATGGTGGTCCGCAGGATCGTGTGTCGGTCCAAACTCGAGCGAATCTCGTGCGTCAGCATGCGAACGTGTCGCCCCGTCTCTTGCTGCAGGGTAAGCGAAATATGACGTCAGCATGGAACCTTCTGCAGACCTGTCTAAAAGCTCCAGGAGATATGAGGTTTGAGCATGCAATCATAACGCCCCAGTTCTTGCTGCAGGGAAGAGGAGTAAGAGACGTCAGCTCATCACGTCACTTAAACTATCATGAGTCCATTGGTCGACCTGTAAACTTATTGCACGCTTCAGGATCGATTCTGCTGTCAGAGCATATAGTATGCACCAGCATAAGCGGGTCACCCTTCAGACAGGACAAAGCGGAATAGCAATCCCCACAACTTTGCACCAAACACAACATACTCACCGCTGCTTGACTCATGCCAGCACCCCCACCTTTTTCCGCACAGACTTCAGTGCACAGCAGAACCGAAGAAAGTGCACCAAAATCACCGCTATACATTCTGCGTAACCCCTAAAAACGGAACAAAGAACCCCAGATTGAGGGCAAGATCCTCACCGCAGTCTTCATCATGCCCAGCTCTGAATCTAACTCCCCCGCCTTGTTCCGCAGCAACATCTCCCTGACATGAAGTCCATAGCAGATCCGAAGAAAATGCAACTAAAGGACAACTGTACGTTCTGCGTAGGCCCTAAGACGGAACAAAGAACGATAAAAATGCTCACCGCAGTCTTCATCATGCCCAGCTCTCGGTCCAGCTCCCCCGCCTTGTTCCGGAGGAACATCTCTCTCACTTTGACCGACAGCAAGTCCGGTATGATGTGCACCAGCATCACGGCCGTTGCGCAGCTAACTATCGCTGTTAACCCTTTCGCGATCGTCATGATGACCGCGATCGAGCGGGAGTGAACCCCAAACGTCCAGAGGTTAATCATATGGGTTAGGCCGCAGAGGATGATGAACGCGCCGAACTGGACGAGGACCCAGCGGTACGGGAAGAAGGTGGCCTTCTTGACGAAATAGACGAGCTCGAGGGGGATGGAGAAGTACGCCAGCGCAATGAAAGCGTCGCTGCAACGAGAGAGGGGACAAAATCAGGTCTGTGAGGAACATGAACTGTTTGAGTCGGGGTTGGAATCAACGATTTAGAGGATGGAAAAGGTGGCCTTCTTGACGAAGTAGACGAGCTCCAGGGGGATGGAGAAGTAAGCCAACGCAATGAAAGCGTCGCTGCAACGAGAGGGAGGATGAATCCAGATCTGTGATGAAACAATTGAACTGTCTGCGTCGGGGTTGGAATCAACGAATTAGAGGATGGAAAAGGTGGCCTTCTTGACGAAGTAGACCAGCACGAGGGGGATGGAGAAGTAGGCCAGCGCAATAAAAGCGTCGCTGCAAAGATGAAGAAAGATTTTAAGGTTTCCCATGGGAAGGTGGTTTGCTTTGCGTTTGTCAGATCTGGTGGCCTTTTTGACGAAGTGAACGAGCTCCAGGGGGATGGAAACGTAGATGCCAGCGTAATGAAGGCATTTGCTCAAGAGAAGAGAAGCGTGTGATGTTGCTGGAACTGAGGGCGTCCCTAAGTGAGTTGAAGGGTTGTCAGATGCACGGGTGTCACCACTGCGTTGTTTCATTGGACAATTTGACTTTCTGGCTACTTACATGAACCTTGAGGTGACAAAAAGACAAGCAAGCTCGACAAAACTAGTGCAAGTAATGACGCGGGGCGGATGTTCTTGGGTTTTACCAGGGCAAACATTGTCAATAGAGTACAGGTTGAAACTACCGGATTATACATCAGCAGACAAGCTCCACCAACAACCTCAAAGCCCAACAACGGCCTCTTCTGAAGAATGAATGTCGCATCAAACACCACTGTTCTCTGCCCATTCAGTTGCTGACCACATCTTAACTGGCTGGCGGACACTAGCTAGGTTGGAAATACCGCAAATGCTAACCAGCCAGTGCTAACCACTGTTCCGTCATGTTAACAACCCAGATTTACCAGCCTCGCTGGCAGACATTTGACATCAAGTTCAACGTGCCGCCATGGCTAACCAGCCGATGCTAACAAGGACTCCATTTACCAGTAACCATTTACGATTTGAACTACCGTTGAGGGAAAGGCTAAAGAGACCATAGTTCGGCTGCTCCTCACCTGACATACTGCCATTGGAGAAGACTATCGTCTGGGGGCCCAAAGCCCGGGAAGCATTCACAGTGGTCCATTGCGCCTCTTTTTGATGCGGTGTGAATGCTCGCTAAACCCGCTGTATCCCCCGCTGTATACTCAATCTACTATAATAACAACTCCCTTGTAATCCTGCTTGAGGACTGGCGGTATGTGGCGAGCTGCAAGTTGGTCTATGAGCGGCTAATGTACCCAAAGACAGGAACTTGCTTGTGATGGAACAGATCTCTACTGACGGGACTGCTTAGGAAAAGGCTCACTGATTGGCTCGTTGATATGCTGGTAAGAGGCCCAGCGAAACGCAATAAGGGGCCACTTAGGTAACAACAGGCTGATAAGAAACCTCCGTTTGTTAATACGGCAGGGGACTAAGCGTGGCTCGAAACTGGCAGCGAAGATCTGCAGAAGAGAGGAGGGAAGCTTCAGATGGATTCTTGCATTCTGATTGCCGTCAGTTCATGGTTTGCGAGTCAGAGATTGGGAAAAGATCTGCCGGTGACAACTCGGTGGCTAAGCTGTTTGAATACAAACACTGGAGTGAGATATAGTGCACCACACACAGGATACCAGGCACCAGAAACCCCATCCTAAGTAGCGTACGAGGCTGCATTCCTCAATGCCAGAAACAACCTCACACTGCAAACCTTCGACACGGCCTCACACGATACGCCTTTTTTGAAATGCAAAACAAGAGGACAATGCAAAGTTCACCGTGTAAAGCCCAGAGTGGCTTGGCATAACGGAGGCCAAGAGTAAACCCTACAACTATAAAGGGCCAAATTGAAGACGAGATTACTGACCATGTTGTTGAAGGTGACTGCTTCCCATTCAAAATGTAAAATACAAGGAAGCAGAGGACAAACAACTAATGCGGCCTGATGTGTGATACATTGATTGATCAACAATATAAAGAGTGGTTCAATCAACAAAATCACCGGTTTATCAATAGCATTCACCAGTATAGACACTGAAAGAAAAGCATCAACAAAGGCCTGAGGAACTTCTTTCCAAGAAAGGCAAATGGTCGCTCAACGGCTGCACCACTCTCACTTCAATGGCACCTTTTTTAAAACAATGCGGACCAAGAACTCAGAAAATTCTTGCTTATGCTTATCATATGCATGCATGCACGAGGTTTGCACGTCTTGCTGGCAAATATTATTGGGAAAGCAGCAAGGAGAAAGGAGATGAATACAGATTTGGAAAGTGTGAAACACAATCGTAAGTTTTTACAAAAGAATTCTGCATCAAATGTAAAATGGGGCATGAAGTGGACACATATATGCCAACACCTGCCAGACAGATATCTTTTTTGGGGTTCTCTGGTTTCAAACTCAACAATATCATGATAATGAAGGAAGAAGCTGGCCCTTCTCCATCCTTTTGCATGCCAATAAGGCTTCATAACCCTCTTAACAGGAGGTCTCAGTTAATCCTTCACGACTTTGACAGTCACCTTTTGTATTCTCACACAATTGGATCTGAGGGTATCAACTTGTCTGACAGCTTTACATGATTGTTTGAACGGGCTTGAGCAGACCATTCTAACCTCCATCGGCGTAGTCAAAAAGTTCCCCATCCTGGAGATTCCCAGGTTGAACAGAGTCATATCAGCGAACAAACCCCTTTGAATGAGCCGCCCTGACTTATTCCAATGTAACCAACGAGCACAAGGGATTCAATAGAACTCACCCTGAATATGCAACTTAGCTGTGCGCCGTCAGACCTCTGGGAGACCCCCTGCCTGCTTGCCTGTGATACCTGATTGCGGCACAACGTTCTTGTAGCCTACCGTTTCTGCATGACCAGAGTCCACACAGTTTGAGACGCCATTGCCATTGGTTAGGCAGGAGCTGAGTCTAATACGTCTGAGTGCCTTTTCTGATCGACGAGGATCCTAGACTCAGAGCTAGCTAGAGCAGCCTGAGCTCTAGCCGCGCTGCGCGGCCGCCAAGAGAGAGGCGGCCACGGCCGCCGCCGCGGTTTGGCCGGCCGCGCCAAAGCCGCCCGCAAGCGCGTGACGTCGAGCCGGGCAATCAGGGTTTAAGGTGTTCTTTCAACTCTTCAAAACATTTCATTGTCCATGCAGCTTGTTGTACAACCAGGAACGGCAAATGCAGACGGCTTTCGTGTAGGTACCTACCTGTGTTCCCAATGTTCGAATCCCAACAGCCTGGTTGCGCGCAGCGCTGAATCGCTGCCGAACTTGATGTAGAAACGCCGCCTCTGTGCAGATAAAGTGCACACTCTGATCTCTTTTTGTCATGGGAGTTGGGTCAAAGAATGGGTTGACCCCTTTTAAGAGAGGATACTTACATTTGAAGCTAAAATCACGAGCTCAGGTGGACAATGCTCAAGAAACGGTTGAAAAACTTCAGAGCTAACTACTAGGCTTGCCCATTCTTTTGGTGATATCAGCTTCCGAACACTTGCTGGGTGTAGGACTGGCAAAATGATAGGGCACATTTCTTTGTGCGTGTGACGCCTTGCGGCTATTTTGGGTGCCAGGCCTCACCCAATGTTCAATTTGGTGTCAATGAGATCCACAGTTGTAAGTGATCTCCAACGAGCACTTCAAGAAACCCCCTCAACAGTCCCCTGTCGCGGCCAGCCACAATCCCTCTTTGAGCGCTCTCACCCTCAGGCTTTACCTCTGTCGATAGGTCCATGTCTTCAGGGGCGCGCCCCGCGTGTTTCCTGCTGGACTCCATGTGAGCTCCCGGCATAGCGGACCGCTGGGCGCAAGCTCGAACGCCTGTCTTGATGTCTCAAGTGCGCAGAAGGGGTCGTCCCTGTCCCCTGTCGAATAGCCAGTGAGTTGGCTGTGGTTGGGGGCAAGATTAGACATTGCGCCCTGAGAATTGAACCAGGCTTTATCAGGTCCAGATGTAGCGCCAACAGAGAATCTGCAGCTTTGGTCCATGGCGAAGAGCTCTTCCTGGAAAGCCTATCTTGCGGTCTGCGGGGTGGTGGCTTTCCTGACGCTGTTCATGCTGGGTAATGTGGGGTTACCCAGCATTAACCAGGAGGTTAAGGGTGGTCAAGAACGAGGAAGTGCGACGGGAGAAGAAGTAAGTCCTTTGCCACAGATTTCTCCGAGGACTTCTTCACTTGACTTCGTTTGATATGCTGGTGACATGATTCTGGTTACCCAGTGTTGACCAGAAGGTTAAAGAGTGGTCAGGGAAGAGGAGAGGCGGCAGGGGAAGAAGGAAGTCTCATAGGACTTTCACTTAAATGACTTCTCTTCGCTAGCCTTTTCGTTACAGGCTGGTGAAACGATGTTTTGGTTACTTAGCACTAATCAGGAGGTTTAGGGGGGCCGAGGAAGCGGCGGGTGAGCCGGGAAGAAGCAAGTCCTCTGCCTACTCTCGAGTACACTGCCTCCAAATGGCACTTTTGTTGAAACTTGGTTACCCACTGCTAATGATTGAGTTAAGGTTGGTCAAGGAAGAAGTTGACCATTGGGGGGGGTAATGAGTTTATGCCCATATCTGGGTTAGAAAGGGTAAATCTGGATCAAGGAGGGCATCACGCTTGGTCAAGGAAGAGGACTTGCAGCAGGAAGGTGTTCCTTCTATTGCAACTCTGCATTTCTCAATGACTTTTCTTATGCATTGGATGTCGAGCCTGGGTTGGTAATTGTCGATGACGGGGTTAAGGGTGGTCAACAACGAATGGGGCTGCGGTAGAATCCTCTGCCTAGTTTTGGTTCCGGATCATAGTGTGTTGTGCGCTGTATGATAAACCTGGGATGCTCAATGAGTTTCGAAACGAACACCCTATGGTCCCTCCTTGCTTTCTGTGTTTCAGCCCGAACTAGGTCGCTCGAGATTTTTTTTTAGGAAGAAGCTACTCTAGGTGATCTGAAAACGGTGCGCTTTCCTCGCTCATGGGGGCAGTATCAAGCCTGAAGTGGGGGGAACCTTGTGCAAGTTGCTCAGTCTCAGGCGATGGAATGACCTCAGCAAATCTAGATTTATCGCCTTCAATCGGTTTTTGCAGACGGCCACTCGAGTTGGAGAAGCCATCAAAGGCGGTCTTTCGGGGTCTTCGAAGGGGACTGCCGTTGACCCCCAGTTTTCCAAGCATACCAGGCCCTGAGCCACTTCGATTTGAAACTCTACGCTTCAAGAACGTTTATTTTGCGTACAGTTGCATTCAACGTGAGAAGCTGCCCTTGAAGAACTCCAACCGATTCGAAGCTTTTCCCCCTTGCATACCTAGCATGCAAGGCTATTCTGGTCGACACTGATTATCCTCTCACTTTGTTGCAGAATGCCACGTCCGTTGGACAGGTCGTCGAAGCCGCACTCGAAGACCTCCGGACGGATCTGAAGCTGTTCCCCTCCGAAGTGCGAGCCATATTTCGGGAAGAAGTCAACTCCCTGTTTCGGGACGAGATCCACAGAGCGACTGCCGCGCTCCAACAAGCCTTCCCACTAACCCAGGGTTCCGAGCTTAACCCAGATTCCCTATCAAGGCAAGGGTTTAAGGCAGAGAGCGTGCTAAAGCGGCGAGACCTAGGGCGGTTAACGAATGATAGGTTTGAGTTGACCGCGGAAGAAAAGGCGTGGGCTGTGAGGCCGGACTCGTTTTGCATCGGGTTGGGGGGGAACGTTACGGTGCTGACGGTAACCCCCGGTTTGGAAACGCACATCGACGAGTCGGAGATGAAGGAGCGAGGGAAAATGAGCAACTTGGGAGAGGTAAGAAAACAACCGTTCACAATGGAATAAAAAGTCGTACAACCTGACCCTTAAGGTTTCTATTCTGCTTAAGGAGTTCATTTTGGCCGAGCAGACCCAAGCTTTTGACGTTCATCCAGAGCCTGAAGTTCGGTCCTGGTCAGAAAGGAAATACGAATCGAGTCGAGTTCAAAGAGTTGGTAGTACGTACTCGTCTGAGTATGCGAAATCGTGAGGCATAAGTACTCATACCCCAGAGTATAGATATGCTGACGTCGAACTCTGAGAAACTGCAAACAGGCACGCTCTCGTTGCACTACAAGTGCAAAGCTTGTCTCTCATTCGCAGCTGCGTATGCACGTGCACTTCGCGCCGTCCCAAAGTGCAAACCTCAAACTGCACGGTGCACAAAATTTAAAACACGTATGACACTGTGCACACTGTGCACAACACATTAAACCAGCCTTTGGGCAATATTTGCTCCTGTCCTTCGCGCTTTCATGTGGTGCTTCGAAGCTGCCAGCAAGACTGCGCGGTGATAAGGTCTGATATTTCCAAGCGTTGGGGTTTCAAGGCGAACAAACTATGCATTCACCCAACGCGATTGTCATGCTTTCGCTTCTTGACAGCAGGGTCAACGTGCAAGAAATGCGGCCAAACAGGGTCCTGTACGTAAAAAACGTTGTGGCTATGGGTTCTGCGAGCTAGCTCGCATGAGTACAGAGCCCCGACAACGCACCTTTTGAAGTCAGCGGGCACGAATACAACCTGCTTCCTTTGATGAAAAGCTGGAGTTAAAGAATGCGAACGTCAGCTGTCGCTTCTTATGCAGGCGTACGTGCAAAAGATGCGGTTTGATTGGATCCACATGAAGAAGCACGAATATGACTACTTGGAGCCAGCCCTTATATGTAGACAGCTCGAACATCTCAAAATTCACATTGAAGGGCACCATCACACTCTTCTTCCTATATGGAAATGTGAAAATGATCAATGTTGACGTCGGATATTGCTTCTCATGCAGGCGTACGTGCAGAAGATGCGGCGTAACAGAATCCTGTACATAAAGCGTCACGGCTACGAGTACTGCGAACTCCAAGCGAAGACGGATCCGACCCGGCACGCGTCTTGGAGCAAGATTCCGATCACCATGCAGATTCTTCAAACCAGCCCCGCTGTGAGTATCTGGGCTAAGTGTCTTAACCTCGCACAGAAATCCAACATTCTGTGGATGAGTATGACCAAACTGCTGTTTTGTGTTTGGGTAAGTGTGAGGCTTTTGAGCGGTCCGCCCTTCTTTCCGACCAGACGTTTCCTGGTTTGAAGCTGAAAACAAAGTTGTCTTCAAAGCTGACGTCAGCGCTCCGGCGCTTCAGGCGAAGCGGAAGTTGCAGAATGGAGTCGTGCACGACTTTCGCCGGGGCAAAACTTTGGGCTGTTCCCTGTGGAGAACAAGCCGTTGCAGCGTTCCCGAGTCGCCCCGACCAGATTCGTGCACTGATACCTTTGAAAATTCAGAAAGCACGCCGGTATCGAGTACGGAGCTCTCTGGTTTGCACGTAGACCTCTGAGGACTAGAATCGTGTCGCTTGAAGGCCTCGGATCAACGTCATGTGGAGCTTCAGACTGATTTGTGCAAGGTCTCACCGCTTTACAGAGCTTCGAACAGCTCTAGCTTTTCCGGAAGGGCTTTCAACATGTTGGTCGGTTTGAGCCACTTTGATTTGCTGGGAGCGGTTTTGGTTTGCTGGGTATTGAATTTTGGGTCCGCTAACATGAGTGTGACGCTTTTGAGCGATTCTGCCTGTACTTCTGGGAGGCTTAGTCCAAGGATCAAGCTGTCCCCGCTCTTTTAAGGGGAGCTGTGCCAGAAAGAAGGTTTTTGGCTGTGTTGCTTCTGAAACCGGATGCGTTAGTGTAGCTAGCGTCTCAGTCTTTAATTGCACGTGAGGCTATCGTCTCACGCGGAGCTCAAGGAAGTTACTTTTTGCCTCTTCGATCCAACCCTTGTAAGGGGGCGGGTTTGCAGCTCCACCAGTGACTTCCGGATGGGTTTAAGTTATGTCTTTGGACCAGAGTGAGCTTCGTCTTCAGCTCTGCCTAGGTTTGGACGGTTGATGACGTGGTTCAACGGCGTCACAACGATTTTCTAAACAGTCTACTTTCGGACGGCTTCCGCTTTGGTTCCGGGCGGCTTCCGGTCTACTTTCGGACGGCTTGAGCTTTCACTTCGGACGGCTTCCGGTCTACTTTCGAACGGCTTCGGGTCGACTTTTGGACCACTTGTTTTTGTTTTGTTTTCTTAAAAGCCTCCGGATGTTTGACGGTTTGCTGTTCCTCAGTTGTATCTGCTCTCGATCCAGGAGGGATACCTAAAGTTTGTCCTTGTTGGTTGACAAGCCCCAGCTCAAACGCGCGCTGAGCTCACATATATCCCAGTCTCAGATGACTTTGCTGACGACCATCACCTCCATCAATTTCCGGATGCTCTCCTCGCGAACGCTGATAGTAATTTCTGAGCACGAGTTGAGTGGTGGCACAAGGGTACATGAAACAAGGTTGATAGATTCAAACACACACTCGCTCTTCCCCCCCCCTTCCCCCCTAGCTCTCTCTCACTCTCACGCATGCGCAAGCTTATATCTAAGTTTGAACGCAAGTGCATTTCAACAATAGGCGCTCGATCCTTCGCACCAAGCGAGAAACAAGGTCCCTTTGTTTGTGACTACCGCTCGCCGATAACCCCACTTTCCTCGCATCTATGTCACAAGGACGCTGACGCCATTCCCCGCTTCCATTGCTTACGAACATGCTATCCAGTCACTCACGACCGTCACTATCTTTTGCCCCGCAGGTTTTCCACATGGACGCTGACGCAATCTTCGTCGACATGAAAAAGAGCATTGGCACGATGCTCAACGAAGCGGGCGCTTCCGACGCCGAGCTCGTATACACCAACAATTACGATGGTGACATGACAGACAACCATTCGCCGATAAACGCGGGGGTTTATTTCGTGCGCGCCTCTGATTGGACGCTCTCGTTTTTGGAGCGCGTTTACACCGACTACCCGCAGGCCGTCGATCATGAGTGGCGGGAACGGAAGGCGATCCAGGATTTCCGGGACGAGCACTTTGAGGAGTGGGATAAGCACGCGCGAATCATCCCGCACTGGTGAGCCGGAATGTTAATAACGGCGTTGGACCTGACGGACGTCATCCGTAAATGGTGATGACGTCAGCTTTTTGGCGATCATGATTTCTGACGGCACTGCGAGATGCCTAATTGTCTGCAATCGGACACGCTTGTCTTGCGCTCTTTTAGATTCGGGCCTTTCGAATATTTTCTTTTCGGATCGAGTTCCGTTTCTCTAAACCGACTCTCCTACGTGAGCGCTCAGCCACGGAAGTAGCTTGCTCTTATCGAGTCGCATCAAAGCGAATTGAAATTTATTTGAAATTTATACACGCTATTCTGACCGAGGGGCCTGTTGTTTTCTCTTCCAAAACTGCGAGTGCCTGAACCGTCGAGGTATGGGCTGCTTGTCATTCCTTGGTCTCGGAGCGTTCCTGATGCTGAACCGTAGAATAATGAAGTTCAACTGAGGGTGAAATAAGTCTGAGCTCTGGCATACTCGACTACCTGCAAACTTCCACTCTGGTCGGAGATCACCTTTAGTGTACCTTGCGATGAAAAGCCCTAAGCCCCATCTGCGATGAAAAGCCGTAAGCCCCATCGTCGTTCCATTCCTTTCTCGCAATCAGCTGCGAAAGGTCTCTTTGTCAATGCCTTTCCAAAGAGTCATGCGCCGTACGCGTCGCCCACTTCTCGTTGCGTCACGTTGTCTTGTGCGCCTTTGCCGCGGACGTGCGATCAGTACGCTCGTATCAACAAGAAGTGCGTGCAAGGCTTTCAACGGACGGCATTCTCGGCGTGGCTTTCTTTGAACTTATCACAGGTTGGGGCGGCACCAGCCGTGTTGTACTGCAAAGTTAAAAGCCGTCCGACCGACATTGCAAGCGCGCTTGCTACGCCCACTGTGAATCGCGTTTCATATGCTCCGGGTCATTGAGAACTTGGTGTTGACATTCGCACTCTACTGTTGTGCAGGCGGATGAACTCTCGTCTCGACTGGTACAAGTACGGAGACTTTATTGCGCACGGGGCAATGTCGCCGAAGCCTTGGCGATTTCAGCAACTACTGAAATACATGCTCATAAGCGATCCGGAAGGAGAAGGGTGGTGGGTCAGCGTCAGTCTCGGTCAATACGAGGGGTAGCTTGCAACGTTACGACGATGTCCTTTCTTCTCGGGTAACATTCTTCGCAGTCTTACGTTTGTGGACCATGCTACAGATGGCAGGCGTTCAGATTCTCCACAAAAATGGACTAGGCATTGAACCTTTATGGTATCAACCTCAATCCGAATCACCGGACAGCGGCGGAAAGGCGTACGTTATGCTGCACTGAAGTTTTGAAATAGCCGCTTGCAAGTCAGCGTATCGCTTTCTCACATTTGTTAGATAATCCGACATGTTCAATGCACACTTGCCTTGCCAGATAGGCATGCCGCGCCGCTAATTGGGCAGGGCGGCCGCGTTGCTCAGTCGGACGCTGCCATGATGCGCGAGCTAGAGATAGAGATGTGGGCCCGATATGCCACTGGATCGTACAAAGTTTGACAGGGATCGGTATCACTTCTAAATTGTATTCATGCATGCCTTTCCAGGCCGCCGGCCGGACGCCGGGTATGTTTGATCGGGAAGTGCCAGGCTCGATCGCACTTCCGAGCTGGCGGATATAGAAATCATTGACTAATGATGGTCAGGGTCAATCGTAAGGTGATTGACGGTGCAGACAGAGTGCATGTCTATGTGACTAGCTAAGATCGCGTGGCAGCTTATCGAACGCGGCCCAACGTGGTGACTAGTGTCACTTCAATGAAGCGAGCCAGTATGAAAACCCGGCCAGGGGAAAGCCAGTTAACTCTGGTATTATTGCTACTTCTCCATTTTGTTACCCCGTTACGTTACAGGGGCGACACTTTGGGTGAAAATGGTAATAAGTGAAAGGCACTGGAAGACATGTAAGACTTCTATATCCAAAGAAACGACATGCAGGGTTCGAAATATCGTACAAAGACCTACATGATTACTCGAAGCTGACACTACAAGCTTGTCTACTAAGGGCTTCTGCAGCTACTCCTTGACTCGTTTGAGTATCGCTCTCTCCACATCAGCTCAAAGTCAGCTCCCTTACTCCGACTCTCCTTCTTTCATGCCACCCGCTGTCCCCGTTTCAGGTTCCTTGCGAGCTGCCGCATGTCGATCATGAATTGCATCAAAGCTACCTCCTCGTCGATCACCAGCTGCCGCACTTTGAGGGCCTCGCCCCATAACCTTCTCAATCCTGTCTGGCTCACCTTATGTTCTGTCACCAGCTGAATAAGCACCTTCTGAAACGTATTCCAGATTGTTGTATTCTGGAGCCGCCAGACCCTAATCTGGAGCTGACAGAACTCATTCCGGAGCTGACAGCTCTCCTTCTCCCGCTCCTCTAAGAGCTTCTGCTCCCTTCCTAGCAACTCTGTTATCGAGGTACCCATTTTCGTGCGCCTTTGCAGCTGTTTAGCCGTCACCTAATGAAGCGAATTTGGATTCGATTCCCTAGTAACATTGAAGGCGGATACTGATCGAATGTACTCGTGCTTGGGACAAGCCTTGAGCCCCAAATTCGACGTGATTCCAACGCACCAGTTAAGTGATAACTGCGCAGCTGCGTCAGTCCACACGTGGGATTACTTGGACAATCGGGGGCCAATCATTATCACTGTGAACTGTACCAATGATGAAACTACTCACGTGCGCTGATGTGGCTCAAGGAGTGGTAAAGGTACCGGAAACGGTATGGTATCTTATCTCACTGCAGAGCCTCGCAAACCCTAAAGCGAAATTATTTGTTTTTGGAAGATTTGATTTCCAAATGAAACCTGCCACGCGGCGCATTGTTAAAGGCGCCCTTAACAGTCAACAACGACTACGAAAAAAAATCAGAGTAAAAAGCTGTACATTTTCCAACCAGACAGGTTCAAAACAGTAGGTAGGGGGCTATATAAGCATTGCAACCATTATTATTATTTTATTTTATGTTTGGAATTGACGGAAAAAACCAGGGGGTCCGGATTTTGCAAGAATAAGGGACGCCTTCCAGAATGCACAACCATTCCGGACGAGCGTCCGAATTCATCC
>DF237472.1:0-63923 GCA_000708835.1 Klebsormidium nitens
GATGTTTCATGAAATAAAACATGGACTTCTCCTGCCCCGAGTTGCCGCCCCGGGAGTCCGACATTTTCCGAACGCCGTGTCGTGTGCGGAAAAGTGCTGCTTTCCTGCAAGTAGAGGTGGGAAAAACTCGGGTCTCGTGGTTCGAATCCTCCAAGGTTGCGGGTAGAAGACGAGACTTGTTTGAACATGCTGACGTGGCGCCCACTTAAAGGGCCGGTCTCCTCGTGTTATGGAATCTGCTGCATTCACTTTTGTCAGTTGACGTGGTAAGCTGTAATCGGTCGGCGACTGATGCCATTTCCCATACTATTTCGCTTCGCTCCGGTACGCGGCACTGCTGCGCATTTTCTCGTGCGGATAATAACATAGGGCCCCGAGGGAGCGTCCTACTCATCGTCCGGCAAGATGAGCCGCCGCGTAACTGGGACGTCGGCTGAAGGGATGCCGCGCTCCACGACGAGCGCCCGCGCTTCATCGACGATCTGCAGGTCAATCTGGCGGGTCTTGTCATCGTAGCCCGCGCACTGGGATACTGAGGATTGAAAGCTCGCAATCATTGATTGCGTTTTGCCGGTCGACAAGTATAGGACGGTTAAGAGGCCGACTGCAAGGTCTTTAGGAGGCAATTAAACTTCAAAGCCCTTCGAGCAAGAACAAGCAATCTCAGAACGAATATAACCAAATCGAGAGAACCCAGCGTGCTTAAAACTGCCTTGGGATAACATTATGTTCCTTAAGATGTGCTGCCACCAACCACCATTCAGACACGAAAGTAATTTGAATGGACTCACCCTGCTAGAGTTTGGGGGAAGAGCTCTGCGGGAGGCGCTGACTGATTGTGACCTTAAGGTACCGCGGTGGCCTCCAGATTGCCGTCACGCTCGTGCGGGCACGCACGGCACTGCCCCAAAAGAGTTTGCTGACTGGTAGGTCCACTGACATCATTGTGCCAACCCTGACGTCACGGGGAAGTTCGAACCGTCCCTGTCGGAGAGCCTCTGCTGCACCCGGCAGACGGGAGTAGAGTGGGTGTGCCTGCTGTGTAAGGAGCGGTTACTTAAAGTGTGGAAAGTAGAGAGGCAGGGCGACGGTTGGTGAACAGCGGGGTGGCCCCCCGGAGTTTAGCACATGCGTCCAGATTCGAGTCGCCAGGTATAGCGACTCAGGTGGTCAAAATACACTTCAATCTCAGTTTGATCACTTATTTCAGTGTTCGCTTGCGCGGCGTGGCGCTGGCCGGCCATCTCCTTCTTCCGGTCTTTCAAGTTTGGCTTCAAATTCGTCCCAGGATTTGCCTTTGTCTTCTAGATACCGTAGCCTACGACCGGCATTGCAGTGCATGCATGAAGCAGATATCCGCAGCATTTGCAAAAAAACCTCCCGAGTCGCGACAAGCACCGGCCGCGCGTTGTAGTCCACCATCTTACCACGTTTGAAAAGACCCCAATTAAAAGAGATATGCTCAACGTCCGATATGGCAGATCGCGACAGTCACTCACATGCATCTGATGTGGAGCCGCATAGGTCGTAACTCGAGAGTCACTGGCTGGCTGGCTGCATGGCCTGTGACTCTTATTGCATGGACCGCGCTTATGGATCTATATCTAACTTGCGCGGCATACAATGCAAGATTGGTACGGTACAATGGGATTAGGGTGCTGATCGATTGCTCAGTGAGCTCCGAGGCTCGCTACCACCTGGCAACGATTCGGTCGTAGCCGACACGAGGTATGGCAATGCATTGTGAGCCTAGAGCGTGTGGCGGACCAGCCAACCACCTACTACCATCCGCACGATCCGCACCGTTGTCAAGGCTCACTAAGTTCGGCCAGGTCAATTGCTCGTCAACTATGGAAGGCCACGACAGGATCCAAACTCGAGTAAGCATCGCTCAATGCAGCAGCGCGGCAATCTCAAGCAAACCAGATACTCGTACCTACTTATTGCGGACATGGTTGAGGCAGCCTAATACTACTTCCTCAATAAGTTTACGTGCATATTCTTCAGTTACCTGGCAACCTGTGCTAGCTTCAGTTTTCAACACACCGCTTGCGACCGTCATCTACTGCGTCTACTGCCGAAACATCGCAACTGCTTGACCTGGACACAAACCATAATAAACCCGTCTGAGTCTAGCTACGCACTACAGTCCTGACGCTTCTGTGATTTTGACGGCGTTGATCAACGGCGGGCCGCCGGGCTTTTGGCACATGCAGTCCGGGATTGGGTTGCCGTATATTGCGACTGGGTACGCTTCTCCGCTTCGGTTGCGGGGTCCGCCGGACATCTCCCATTTCCGGACCTCCGCTTGAAACTCGTCCCAGGACTTGTCTTCTATACAGGGCATGAGCCAATTGGGCAGCATTTGTGTCTTCTTGAAGCCCTTCCACGTGCGCTCCCCAGCAATCTGCCACCGCATCTGCAGAGAAGCAAGCATCCTTGAACGCTGTTGTAAAGTACAAATCTGGAAGCGTGATAATTACTGAGCGCGGATTGGGTCGTGGGCACTGCTTTCCGATATCATTGCCAAGCGAATCTTCAGAAGCCGACAATAATGAGTGCTTAGAGGAATTGAAGCACCTCAAGCCTTTTATCCGCTTCCAATGGGCTTTACTGATGGACAAAGAGAATCTTGCAGACATCAGTAGGTTGCAATCCTGACCAGCAACTTTTCGACCATTGGCACAAGCTTGTCCAAAATCTCCTCCAATGCAGACTATTCGTCGACAACCGATCGCGTCCATCGGCTTTCGTCGAATAATGACTTTCATGACTCGTCGACAGCCAAAAGAAAATCTGGCGGACTTTACCTGCAACGTCGGCAGAAGATAGCAGTGTCCCAGCACACAGAGTGACTTTTTAGAGAAGTTTTCGCATCTTTTTTTCCCTACAACCAACGAGCTCTCATGAGATAACTATGGAGAGGATTCCCAAAGTCAGCCTCCACTCAAAATAAAGCGCTTACCTGTCCATGGAACGTCAGCGCCGCCACGTCAGCATGCGTCAGCACGTACAAATCGACCGCTGCCATGAAGTTGGACTTGCCCTTCAACTCGGCGAGCTCCGCCGGGGAGAGCAGGCTGCGCTTGGTTTGCAACTGAGGGAACATCGCTTTGAAGTTCGCCATGTGGTACTCCGCCCGGTAGATCTTTCCCGAGGCCAGGTAGAGGGGCGTGTCGGGGCCGAACCTGGAAGAAAAGGTGCCACGTCTCAGCTTTGATTGTGGCGGGCAAATCGTGATTAGCTTCAACAGTTTGCATCCATGTTGATGAAGATTGCCTTGAAATATAGTGGGGTACTCTGCCCGGTACATCTACCCCCCGAGGCCAGGTAGAGAAGCGTGCCGAAGCAGAACCTGGGGAAAGTGTTTGCCAGGTGTCAGCTCTAGATGCGACATCAGATGGTCAGAATTTTGGTGATGACTATTCAAGCGTTACTCAGCCGTCTTCGAATTCGCCATGTGTAACCTTGCCCAGTACACTTTCCCGAGGCCAGGTGGAGAGGCGTGTCGAGACCAAATCTTATGCAGAGACCATGCCAAGTGTAAGCTCAAAAGCTCGACTTACGTTCTCACTGAGAAAGAAGGAGTCACCGAGACATCACCCCAGTCCTTGCAAGCAACTCAGCTTTGTCCAACACTCGGAGCGTCAACGTGAACACATCTCTGGCTGCACGGGTTTCTGCGACAGCGTCTCGCGACTCCGACGGATACTGCCCGTCCATTCCAGAGGGTTCAGAAACAAGCCGAAAGAAGCAACGAGAACACCCTATGAGGACGGAGAAGCGAACTAGGAACAGAGACTCACCCCAAACCTCGTAACCACTTGGCGACTTCTCGCGGCTCCGACGGGCACTGCCCGTCCTTCCGCAGCTGCTCAGCCGTACGGTCCGCCTCGGGCCACTTGCGCTCCGTGCGCATCTGGGCGAAGTATGCGGCTTCGGCCTCGCCGCCGCCAAAATCGCAACTAGAGTGGGCCAGCATGTCCTGCAGATTTGGTGTGTAAAAATCCTTCAGTTTTTGAGGGAAATGAGTGATCGACGAGCGAAAAGCGCTCCGTGCGCATCTGGGCGAAGTATGCGGCTTCGGCCTCGCCGCCGCCAAAGTCACAACTAGAGTGGGCCAGCATGTCCTGCAAGTTTGGAATGTGCAATTCGTTCAGATCTGGGGCGTAAATAGATTCCCAATGTGCTCCGTATGCATCTGGGCGGAGCATGCGGCCTCAATTTCGCCACATCGCCAAAGTCGCAACTAGAGGGGGCCAGCATGTCCTGCACGTGCCAATTTCGAGTTCTTTGGGAATCTTGAAATAACCAGGTATTCATACTGAACCGGTTGCATTATGTGCGCGCCTGGGCGTTTACGCGGCCTCCGCTTCGCCAAAGTCGCAACTAGGGTGGGCCAACCTATCCTGCGCGTTTTGGGGGCTTCAGAAATTGTAACACACGCGTTTCAAGTGCTTATAACATCCTGCCCGGAACATTTGACCAGAAATCCTCACCTCTTCCAACCGCAGGTGCATCCCCACGAAACGGCCGCCCCCCATCGCTCGAATCTTTTCGACCCGCTTCTTGTCGTCGTAGCCGATACATATTAGTCTCATCATCCGACAACATAGAAACAATCAAAACCAAGAAGTGAAATGCAAAGGAGTTACCTCTTCAAACCGCAGGTGCATCCCAACGAAACGCCCACCCCCCATCCCCCGCATCTTTTCCACCAGCTTCTGGCCGAACCCGACGACCCGCTCCGAGAAGCGCAATGCATCGTACTTGGCGCGGCACCGCAGCTTCTCGTATTGCAAGGGCAGGTAGATCGCGAGCGGGTTGTAGAAGCCGAGACGGAACCACGCGACGCGGTGCTCTCTCAGGGCGGGAAGTTCTTCTCGGTAGTAGTCCTGAGAAAAAAATCACATTCAGATTCGTTTCTTTAGAGGTATGCAGAGGTTTATTTGTTACCTTCTTTTTCCCCACTCCCTCGCCTTTTCACATTTTCTGGACAGATTGCGAGCGGGTTGTAAAAGCCGAGCCGGAACCACGCAACGCGGTGCTCTCTCAGGGCGGGTAGTTCTTCCCGGTAGTAATCCTGAGGAAAGAACGGCAATCGTGACAAAGGCTGGAACATTGACGGGGTGAGCTTCTTCCTCACTTCTTCCAACCCTAATCGCTGTTTGTGTACTTGTAACAATAGGTCGCAAACGGAGAAGCCGAGGTGGAGATAACATCATCGTGTTCATTCAGGGCCGGTGCTTTTTCTTGGTAGTAATCCTGAAAGAGAATCAGCTTCCAGATGTTCCCAACCATCTGCCCAGATGAGCAGATCTACGAAGTCTCCACCATGAAATCGCGAGCGGATTTAGAAGCCAAGCCGGAACATGCAACGCGGTGCTCTTTCAGGGCGGCTTGTTCGTCCCGGTAATAGTCCTGGGATACTTAAAGTTGGAAAACCTCGGAGGGACTCCAACACGGATGAGTTAAGCTTCAGATTCCCCCCAGTCTCGGTCGCTGTTTGATTGTTTTGGGCCTATATGTGACAACAGGTTTAGAAGCCGAGGCGTCAGCACGCGAAGCGGTGCTCTTTCAAAGTGGGTAGGTTTTCCCGGGTGATCGTCCTGCGCAACATTTTGAAACGTTCTTCTCACACCCCCCTCTTTCCCCCTTGGCCAACAAAAATTGAGCGGCTTGTGAAAGTATAGGCGGAAGCCCTTAACATTCCTAACCACCATAACCACGGAATCCTTAACCCCACCTCGGGTTGCCCCAGGTACTGCCGGTTGCCCATGTGCCACATGTCCTCGCTTTGCAGCTCTTTTGGCATTTCGTCCACGCGCACAATGTTGATCTCCTTGCGCAGCCGGTAGCGGAAGAAGTCCAGGTCGAAGATCTCGGAGAAGCCACTGCAAAGTGGGAGAGAACGATAAGACAAGGAGCCTTGGATTCTTCGTCGGTGCCTTCTTTTCCTTGCTCAGAAGCCTTACGTATCTTGAGTTCTGTTCAAAGATCTGCGATACCAAATTGCTGCGGGAAGATACAAGGATGGAAACGGTTCGTCACGTGTCTCATTTCTTTTCTTGCAGTTACTGGAGATTCTAACAAGTGTGTTACTCCTTCGGTTTCCAAATCCACCTATTGCTTATCTACTTCATGTATATATAAAAGCCAACGACTCTTTGTGAGAAGACAGCATCAGGTTTCAAAGAAAGGTATCATCTCGTCTTCCAAAGCTTCGCGATTTGCAAGGATGAGATCTCAGACTCCGGTTCCCTTGTCTTCCTACGCACACTGATAAATGAAACACTTCGTGGAGGTGGAACATCTCAACCGCCACGTCATGGGAGACATGTTCTACGGCCACGATCTTGCGACCGCTAGTTTCTGCGGCTGAAAGTGCTGAGAAGGCTCTTCACCTGGCGTCTTTCCAGAACGCGTCGTACTCTAGCTTAGGAACCACCAGCGTCGCGTTCACAATGCGGGCCAGAGTCACTGCGTCGCAGATCTGCAGGGGGACGAGATGAGGTGAATACTTTGACAATATTTTTCGTTACAGACCCTATTGAAGACACAATGACTCAGGAACGACCAACCGTGTTCTAGCCTCATAGCAGTACGACCAACGCTTTGCTACTCAGCCTGATGTTTGACTTTATGTTCGCACTGATGTTTGATGAGTTGAAGACAAGTTCGCGAACGATGATGTGCAGATCTACAAACATTCGGCAGCTAATCAACCTCGCTACAATCCATGTGTCTGTAGAATGAAGCTTGCAAAGCTGCTATACAGCGACGCCCTCCACTGAATGATTAGTCAGAAAACGAAGTTGCGGCTGTAAGTTGTTTTCCTAGAGATCCTAAGACTGCAGCAAGAAACAGCCAGTAAAAGGTGGCTCGGAAGTTCGATCATGCAAGCAATCGTACCAGAGAATTGCTTGCAAACAGTCCCAGGAAACTCCCAGACGGCGCAAAAGACCGTCAGCTCCATCGACGCGTTTCCTGTTGCAGAAACCTGGATGTACGATACCTTCGTCCAGCTTTTGCGAGGAATTGCAAAAGGTCGATACTAGGGTCCGATGTTGCTGTAACTGGCGAACGGAAACCCCAAAAGGCACTTTCCTATGAGAGACTTCAACTTTTTACCTCGAACATCTGCTGGCTGAGGCCCCCATCCAGATTGACCATGATGTACCCGTTGGTTTCGTTGAGCGGGGTTGCAGCTGCAGAGTAAGACGGATGAGTTCGGTTGTGCGTCGACTTCTACGTTTAGTTAGATCAGTTCCCGGGCTCGAACAAACTAAAACCAGGGTTTAACAACAGCACGCTGAGCTCCCGAGCCCACCCTACACCCCCTATGCAACCTTACTCAACCCCAAGCAGGACTTGATACAACGTCGCCGCAACTTAATGCAAAGTGAACACTACTAGGACAAAGCATGCCTGCGGCTACAGGAGCCCATAAAGCTCAACCCGGCCCTGCATCCGTTGTGCGGCTTTCTAGATCGGCATGATATTGCAACCAGGAAAGGTGTCCTCTATCCAAACTTGTGCTTACTCTGTTCGAGATTGACACCCATCTGTTCAAGCTGACGCGCTTCAGCGCACCAACGCTAACTTTTCAAGGTAGGACCCTGCCAGATCTCTTCATGACGCAAGAGCACATGTGGCAGTGATATCAAGGCGTTTGGATTGGGAGCACATCACTCACGGGGATAGTTCTTGGGCCGCTTGATGCAGGGCCGCCAGCCCTCGTCTGGCGGATCGTCCCACAGGTCCTCTGGCGGGTTCGTGGGCTGCAAAAGCGTGAGCGTTTTCGATGTCCTACTGAGCAACAAACAGCCTGTTGTAACGGCCTATCTCCAACCAGAGTACTCAGCCTGGTAGACTGGCAGCTTGCATTCTTGAGTCTCCTGAGATTTGCAGAAAGTGAGAACAACTGAGCAACTAGTTTCAATCCTTTGAAAACCAGCGAGACAGTAAGGCTGAATTATTACGTGTAGATTGAGAATATTGTTCAAGTTGACCATAGCATCTGAACATGTGGGACTCACCAGATCAGTGTCAGGGTTATGGAAGTCCTGCACGGAGAATGCACGTGTCAGAAACTTCGTTTCAAGTTCAACCATATTGGATTGTGCAAAGTCTACTCCAAGACAGGTGGAACCACATAATCTACAAAGAGCTGTGAAGCACCTGGCGAATCGGAATGGAACATCAAGCTTCCCAAGGATTCTTCCATCCAACACAGCAAACTGCTACTGAGAAGCGGCATGGATTCCCCTGGCCACTCAAAAGTTTCAAGCCTTCAATGTTTGAAATGGAAGACCAACGAGATGAAATATCCGGTCCATCCAGTGATAAGATCCTTTGTACAGCCTTTGATGTAGATGGATGTGACAAGCACCCGAAAGAAGAAGCGACCCGCAGCCTTTACAGGCCCATCCCACAATTGATGCGCATGCTCCGCGCGCTCACCTCCGGCACCGGCATCGTTTCCCAGTCCCACCCACCAGCCTCTCCTTCCGGGGGGGTTTTTGTCACAGCTGCTTCTCCAGTCTCAGCACCCCCCCCTGAACCGTCGGCACCCGTTTCCAGGTCGCTCCGGCCTTCCCCTTGCGCATTCTCCTGCGCTTCCAAAGTCTCATCCCATTGCACCCGCGCGTCATTCTTTATGGTTATTTGCGACGACTGGCCTTTGCCCTTACCGCCCCCGACTTTGAAACCGTCCCTGCCGTGCTTGAGCGAAAAGCTGGAGGAGAGAAGAAGGTTCCTGAAAAGGCAGGAGGGAGGCATGGCATTAGCATCTTCAATATGGGCACGAATATTGCATTTCAGCGACAGAGACCAAGGCGTCTCGACACCTAAGCATCTAGCTAATAAGTGAAGACAATAATGTGAAGAGCTCTGAAAGAGGTCACAGAAATGGATTCGACATCTGATGCAGATTGTCGATCGGTTTGGTTTGGATACGCGCCGAAAGAACTGGAGGCCTTTGCACCCGCCCCGTGCATTTGAAGACAGGGCAGAGAGAGCATCTGCAGAGCTGCTTGTGTTCAGCAGCAAAAGACACTATGATCAAGGTGACAGGATGGCATTGCACTGCACTGATCATAAGCAGAACATATGAAGGGATTCATGGAGGCACATGGGCTTCTTTTGGAACTCACATGAGAAGAAGCCCGGCAAAGCGCGCACGTTGCAAAAGACGAAGGCAATCGTTAGTTAGGAACAGGAAAGGAGCTGTAAGATTCATGTGGTGCAGTGGACTAGCAGAACACAAGTACCACTGCTTCTTTCGACCACCAGCATGAGTACCAACTGGTTCTAGCAGTGGGTTTCTGGATTCTGCTCAGGATGTCATCATATTTTTTCAGACCCCCCAGCACAACGGGGCATTTTCACTTCACATGCATGGATTGTTCCAGACTATCACACAGCATCAGCAAGCAGATGGTCAGCACAAACACATACATAGATCTGCGCTAAAGAACACTCCCGAATAAGCAGAGAGGTCTTTGTCCGACTCACGTTTCATCAACCTTAGGGCCACCTTTCAAGGCGGGCCTGATGAATGCCAAGCCTGCGCATACGGCGATGAGAAGCAGAATCCGCCAGCGCCTAGTAAAGCCTCCTTTTGGTCTTGGCGCCATTTGGATCCGGAAGCGGGGTCCACCCACGCCAGCACCCTATTAATGAATTCTTACAAGTCAGAAACTATCACATATTTGCCTCTGCTGTTGCAGCATTTCAGAGATCTGAAGGAACGATGAGACCAACACTTGAAAAATCCCGCACTTTTCGAGTTCCAAGATTAAACCTCCAATCTCACTTGTGAACCACCTTCGTCTGCTTGCACAGCCTCCCTAATTTGCAAGCCCAACATGCGCGTTGAATTCGAATTTCGAAGGCTTCTTGAAGTTGAAGTTGTTCTTGCAAATTCCTCTTGGAATTTGGATTTTGCACCATTGAAATCTGACGTCAGGAATCGGATTCAGGAAGAGCAGTCTTCCACAAGATCAAACGAGAGCGGCTTCCATTTCAAGCGAAAAAGGCGCACTCGAGCGGGAATGTTTACAACAACCGTCCGATGGCCAGAATACTGTCGAAGCAAACCCATCGCAGCCGTCGGAGGGATACTAACCTGCGCGCGCTGATCGCGCGCTGATTGCTGCAACAGTGCAAGGCAAAACTTCGGACAGAAATTGCAGAAACTTAGAAAGCAGAACTATGCTGCACAGGGGCGATGTTGGCAGGTGATTCGAAGGCCCAAGGGTAGGCGCAGCTTGGGACAGCCATTCATGCATACTACTATGTAGCCTAGCGCGAGGTATAGGCCAGGATCTAGATCAAAGCCCTTTGTCACTGAGTCGCTGCTTCGATCAAGGGAATGAAGAGAAATATGTGGAGTTCACTCCTGCATTGCGCCACTGCATAGCAATACGGAATTATCTTGAGGATCCTAGACAGGCTAGACTGTCTGCAGTAGAAAGTTCCTGTCTGACCAAAGTTCTTGCTTTTGGGCCCATCTTTCTATCTACCTAGTATGGCAGAGGACAGGGGGCTCAGATTCGGCTTTGGCAGTAAAGGTGCATTAAGCTGGTCATTGCAGTGAGCATGTTCCTCTGGAAATTACAGACCTTTGATTGTAAGAAAGTCGTCCCTGTGATGCGGGATCCCTCTGAGGCCGATTCGAGACGCTGGCCTCTGAAGTCCAGACCTTGATTGATCCTTGATCTAGGAAGCATGCTCTGCATTTGAGGATGGAAAAGGCCGCCCGGCGTACCAATGTGAAAACCCCGGAGGCCTCCTCCGATGAAGTCAAGGGGGCAGCTCGGTTGCCATCTCTGCGGGGGCCCTCTAGAGAGAGGGTTTATTGCCGACGAGTGGGGTTCCTGCTCGTGTTTACCCTCTTCACTCTGTTCAGTTACTATGTGGCTGTTGTGAAGTTGCATCCACCTCTCCAGGTAACATATCAATCCTTCACCGGTTTGGGGCGAACGCCTGCTCAGAGTGCGGGGGTTGACACCATTTTTGCAGATCTGAGATCTGATGCCATGCGGGCGCCTCTGCCTGTTTCATCAATGCACCACTTATATTGCTACAGCTCGTTTGCGTGCATGACAATCTCACCACCCTGGCTATGCTGAAGTGCAGTGAAAGGTTGCCTGCTTCATAAGGCCCCATCTGTTGTCGTCGCACCCAAAAGACAGTGGCGGATCACATTCTTTACATTGAAAAGTTGGTTTTGCAACGTCCTCTCAAAAGAAGGTGCCACAAGCTTTGTGGTGCACCTAATGCAGAAACACCTCGATCGCTTGAAACAGTCGATTGGACAAGCACCGGTCGCTTCCGTGTTGAGCTCATGAAGGCCCGGTTGCTTCCTTCCAGGCTGAGGCCTTCTATGCAGGAATGCATTGGACAGTTGGATAGGGCGTCTCTCGTTGGAATTGCCGTGGTTCAATAACAAAATCACATGTAGCAGGTCTCGTCCTCGCAAATGGCCTGTTTCAGCTGACTACGGACTTCTCCGATGTGACAGGGAGACTACATCTCCAAATTTTCCATCTTCCCGCACGCAAAGCGCCTCTCTCGGCAGCAGTCCCGCGACGGCACTCAGGAGTCCAGCGATCCTGTCACGCTGTCCTCAGCGGATTGGAGTGCTGGCGACTTCACAAACTGGTTCTTCAGCAAACAGTTGGACAGTAAGAGTAAGTCGGACTCAGCAAAGTCAGATGAGAAGCAACTAGATAGGGACAGTGGTGGCAGCGGAGATGAAGAGGCGTCACAGAACGGGGATCTCTGGCAAGGGGCTGGCGAACTAGGCGCGCGGGCGAGCACGCAGACGGAGGCTGGGGATGACACCCTTCGGTTGCAGGGGCGGGAAATGGAGTCGGAACGGGGTTTGTCAGAAAGTGCGCAGAGGAGCGCAGGAGACGAGCCCGATGCGGAGTCGGGTGTAAAAGGGGAGCCTTCGAGCACTAAAGCGGCAAGCAAGAATGTTTCGTTTGGGGCGGCGGGCACAGACGTGGCGCTGACGTCAGCGCCGCTGCTCCGGGGGGGCAGCCGAAATGAGAGCACCCCGGTACTGAAGAAAGTGGTGGCGGAGCTGCGAAAGCAGGCGGAGGCCAATAAGCTATTGGCGGCGACGGTCAAGCTGCCGGAGGAGTTGCACGGGGCGACAGCGAACGCTGTAAGCTCTGGGGAAGAAGCTAGTAACGAGAGTGGGGAGAAGGGAAAAGCTGCAGAATTGGGGACAGGGGATGATGAGGATGAAGAGAGCGAGGGAGGGGCTGATGCACGGGGAGGGGCAGCGGCGGCAAAGCCGAGGAAAAAGAAAGGGGTGAGGATCTGCTTTCTTTCTGAATGGGGTTGAAGAAAGTAAGAATTTCTGGGACCGGGGTTGGGGATGCTTTTGGAAGGGGTGACATGGCTGGCTTTTCTTGCTTCAGCAAAAAATGCCTGGTCTTGGTATCGGTTGACCAATCAATAGCTGCGAAAGCCCCTGGTGAAACCCCAAAACTTGCTACATCAGTACTTCTATCACTATCCTCGGTCTTGGTCCTAGAATGACTGATCCTCCTTGACTCTGCTCTGTCTGACAACAAGGGAGAGTAGATTGGTCATGCAGGATTCTCCGTGTGGTTGTATCCAATGGTTGTTGTTGTGGCCGAAACCAACGTGCATCAAAGCCCGCTCGATATTAGAGCGCCACTGCATTCGGAGCATCAGTCATTGATAGTGTTGTCCAAAAGAGCTTGGTTTGAGAGACAACTGGACATGCCCTTATTGAAGGCGGTTGCAATGCTGCATTTGACATGCCCAGGGTTGCGTGCTGCTCTGAAATTTTTCTGATGAAGCATCATTGGTGCAAACATGGGGTATTACTGCTGCCCATAACCACGTGGATGCTGCAAATGAGCCACGTCTATGTTGTGCCTGTCTGCTTGCTTGGATCATTGAGGAATGAAGGAATCTGGCCGTCTTTGCTTCTACTCGTCCCCCGCTTGAATACTCAAACAACGTCCTCTGGACACCTGGACAACGTCATCAAGACTCCAAGTGACTAGTCTTTTACAGCTCTATCAGAGTGTAGACAAAGAATTGATTCAGCTTTGGACCTGGCCACTATAGGAGGTCCCGCTCAAAGGAGAAACGCATAGTACTTTGAATCTGAAGAAAACCCGCAGTTTTCTGAAAGCTGATCGAAACCCTTGTCCCATGCAGAAGAAGTTCAACTCCCTGCCGGAGATCTGGAACCCGATCTCAGACGAGGGATACCACCAGTGTGTTGAAAGGGGAACAGACTGGCCAGGTATGTCTATAGAATCTCGCCTCTTTTGAAACCTCTCACTTGTCTCATATCGAGTTCTGGACAATCCTTTGCTGTTCGCGAATTCCTCTAATCTCGAACGAGTCGGAATCCTGGATCCAAGCACGCATGTAATGGAATCAAATTTTGGTAAAGATGCTGTCTTCTTCCAGGGCGTAATGACAAACATGAGATTGTAGCGGCGATAAGGCATTGCTTGGATTCTCTGAAGTTCCAGAGGACAGTGTTAACAGGTTATTTTAACCAAAGCTTTGTTTGTCTTCTAATATTGAATCTTGGGTCCAGCAAGCTGCTGCCCAAAGAGGCCACTGGTGCGGTGGTCTGTTGAGACCGTTGAACGTTTTTGCTGGAATGAACTCAAACCCGTTGTCCTCCTTCTATTTGCAGCGCCTCCAAAGGTCGAGGGGCGCGGATACTTTTACCCTGGCTTGGACGGGGGCCTCTCTCAACAGATATTTGAGGTGCGCATCTGCCACCTGTCAAAAATGTTGCTTGCCCTCTTTGTCGTGCTTTCCGCTTCTTGACCAACTGGGCCAAGAGATCCGACAACGCACGAGGACTGAAAGCCCGCTTTTGCTGTGAGGCCATCTTTGCTGATTGCCTGTTAGTCTCTACGGGCCAACACAAGATAGCCCAGTACATTGCCGTGTCTAGCTACTGCAAGATGGAAAAGTGTATGTAGGAGCATTCATCCCCAGTAAATAACCTCCTTTGAAAACGCGTAATTGCACCAGACGCCTATGTGAGCTGAAAGGACATCCTATCAATCTCTGTCGGATCGCCGTGCACAAACGTCCTGATCTGGCAACACAAATCCAGCGGCCGTGCTTGCCAAATCAAAACGGTGTTCTCATTTGCAAGAGCGCTCATGATTCTCCAACGTCTATTTCCACGTTTTTCCATTGGGATAGGTCTGTGTGCCCTCTGACGAAAATAGGATTCTGTGATTCTCCACCTTGTGCCGACACGTCCGTTTTCGCTTGCAATCAGTACCACACATTCGCACACAGCTGAGTCCGCGACCTTGACCTTTTTACGCTCTGCATCTCCGCACCCACCCCGAGCCCCGACCAGATTGATCCTTCCTGTGTGCATTCATCTTACCAGATGTAAGCACACTTTCTCAGGAAAGCATCTCTATCCTAATCACTTTCCTTAGAGAGAGACCAAAAACCATAACCCGCGTAGTGCAAGCCAGGGGCTGTCATTCATTAGTAAGGCCGATCGCGCTCTGAGCCTGCACGAGCTTTCAACTGACTAACTGTAAGCACAGTCCAACGTCAGATCGACACTTGTTCTGTACTTTCTGCAGATTACCAACTCGGTAGCCGTGGCCCGGATACTCAACGTAACGTTAGTGATTCCGCAGCTAGGCCTAGACCCGTACTGGAAGGACGGAAGGTACGTACCGCTTCCCACTCCTTCCCCTTATCTTAGTCGGCTTCATCTCCTGAAATCTGTTCTGCGTGTTGCGTTTCTCAGTCTCTCTGCCAGCTGTGATCCAATTTGTCTGCGAGTGGCCCAGCTGTCTTTAGGCCTTTGCTATAACCGCAGCAACGCTTCGACCATTCTTGACCCGGATTACTTTCGCTAGTCACTTGCGTCCCCCAGTCGTCAATCAACTGGTCCAGAAAGTCCCCGCTCTAGTTTCTTTAGAAATCAAACATCCCAAGTCCTTTCTCCTCCATGCAGCAACTTCACGACCATTTTTGACATAGACCAGTTTCGCTGCAGACTTTACTTTCCTACTTCTGACTCAAGTGGTCTAGAAAAAGTCCCGCTCTAGTTCTGTCAGAACATCAATCATCCCCAGTCCTTTCCCCTGCGTGCAGCAACTTCATGACCATTTTTGACCTGGACCATTTTCGCTGGTAACTTTCGTCCCCCACTTGTCATCCAACTGATCCAAAGTATCTCGCTCTAGTTTCTTCTACCATCCCCAGTCTTTTCTCCTCCGTGCAGCAATTTCACTACCATTTTTGACCTGGACCACTTCCGTCGGACCCTTGCTGACGACATTCGGGTTGTCACCGTATCCGAGCTGCCGGATCGCGAGGAGATGCGCAACGAGTACTTTTGGAAGATCATCGACCGGATACCCTACGGGCGAGAGGACCAGTACGTCAGCAAGTTTTACGATTCGTTTGCACCGGATCAGGTGAGCTTAAACCCCTTCGAATCGAAGAAAGATTCTAGTTGTGCAGTCTTTCCAGGCACCGCAGAATCTGGGAATCCCAGGTGCCTTAAGGAATGAGTACTACCGGCAGATTGACCAGAGAGCCTACGTTCACACGTCGGCGGACTTTCACGACGCGCTCTCGACGAACACGCAGAACCCCGACCTTAAAAAGTACCTGCTCCGCATTCTTACCCCCAAACTAACCCTAAAAAGTAGTTGCTCCGTATCGTGATCCCCAAACTAACCTCCCCCGTTCCAAAGCGCTTTCCTAATTCCTAACCCAGTTATGTCATCTTTCTTGGGTACGAAGCAGCACCTCTAAGCGGGAGGATTAGCCTGCTGAAATCAAAAAATTTTGTTACGTGAACGAAACCCTTGCGGTGTTATGACCCCCTTCCGGGTGTCAGTACGTCTCGTGCATCTTCGGAGACGTACACTTCTTGTGCAGTGCCATACTTGTTACCACTTGCGTGCCGAAAAAGTGGTTCGTCGGCACCATTTCCCGTGGGTACCTCCGTAAAGCACCTGTCGATGTGCTTTTCTTTGACTTTTAACCCGTTTTGTGTCTCTGCTAAAAGATCTCCTCCGCCAGCTTACTCCCCTTACCTGAATCTCTCCCCATCACAGCTTACCAAGTCGTACAGCTTCTTCAGCGCGCTCGACATTTATCTCTGCCCTTCCTCGAGTAAGCCCCGCTGATCCTCTTGCCCTCCGATCCTTGGTGCGAGTATACTTTAGACCGTTTTCATACCCGCCATTGCAGGTTACCAAGTCGTACAGCTTCTCCACGGCGCTCGACGTCTACCTCCGCCCCCCCGTTCGAGACGCTCTGGAGACCCCATCGTACTAGAGCTTTCTTCTTGCATAACTTGGTGAACTCCGCTTGCAGGTTACGGAGTCGAACAGCTCTTCACGGCGCTCGACGTCTACCTCCGCCCCCTCCTCGAGAAGCTGCGCTCGCCCCTCTTACAACCTGCATATTCTTTTTGCATGGCGTGTTTATGTTCTTAGACCGCCTTTAATCGTGAATTGTTCCCCTACCAGGTTACCAAGTCGTACAGCTTCTTCACGGCGCTCGACGTCTACCTCCGCCCCCCCCTCGAGAAGCTGCGCTGCCGCGCCAAGTACCAGGCCCTCAAGTTCCACCCCCATATTGTCTCCACCGCGCAGCGCCTCGTCGCGCGCATGCGCGAGAAGGCCAAGGGGCCGTTTCTGGCCCTCCACCTCCGGTTCGAAACGGACATGGTCATGTATTCCGCCCGGTGTGAATACGGGATCAACGAACCGGAGGAGATCAAGTACTGGGACGAGCAGCGGGAGGTGCGAGGGTGGCCGAAACCGGAGCCGGATGACGTCATGCGGGGTCAGGGCCGGTGCCCGGCCACGCCGGGCGAGGTCGGGCGGTGGCTGCAGGCGATGGGTTTTAATGAATCGACGCAGGTGATTTGACACTTTCATTTTGTCCTGTCACGTTTGTCTTTTCAGTGTAGTGAGAGTGTCGAGTCTGTCAGAAGCAGTTTCTGGCGATGCCAGGGGAGGTCGGGCGGTTGCTGCAGGCAATGGGTTTCAACGAGTCTCGCCGGTGACTTGACACCAGCGAGTTTCTTTGGTTTGTCATGCCTCTGTGGTTCAGCGATTGTGCCAACTATTTTCAGAAGCGCGGTCCGGCAACATTGGGGGAGGTTGCAGGCGATGTACGCACCAAGTTCATTGAATTGAGTTGACACCGATTTGCTCGTTTGAATCAGAAGGTGTCGGTCTCATGAAAGTATGTGCCAAGTCTTTTCTGGTATCGTATTTGGGGTCGATGGGATGCCCAGAGGTGGCTTTGAGCTTGGAAGTTCGGCGTTTAGTTGATCATTTAGAGTTTGCTCTTGTCTTTTCGTGCAAGAGTCTGCGAGCAGCACCTGGTACCCAAACATTTGCTACTGGATCAGAGTTGACACCGAGTCGTGTCTCATAGACATGTGACGGTATCAAGTTTGCCCAAGTGACACGTTTTTGTGATATGGAGTTTTGACACACTTTTTCTCTTTTTGGATTTTCAAAACGAATTTGTGGGCTATTTTTTGCAGGTATACCTTGCGTCCGGGGCGATCTACCACGAAGACGTGTTCATGCCTGACTTCATGGACATGTTTCCGAACACCGTCAGAAAGGTGGGCTCTTCTTGCCAGTATTTCAGGGGTATAAGCTCCAGCAGATGGTGCCTTCAAGCTTCAGTAACTGTTCACGTCTCTGATTGTCACATGCATTAAATCTAGCGTCAAGATTTTGCGCTGAGGATCGTTCGACCAAGGAACAAAGAGACCTGGCAGTGTTCCGGCGGTGACGAGAATGGACAAAGGATGTCAGGATTCCTTTTGAACGGGCTCGACCCAGGCAGACGGTTCGTCCAATCAAAGCAGGGCCACACGAAGTTGCGAGGCTCAGAGAACTACTTAATTTTGCAGCCTGTGTTATAGAAATGCGTGGTTCTTCTCTTGTGGCAAATTGCACAGTCGCCCAATCGTAATATACGTGATTGTCTTCTTGGACAGATTGTCTGCAAGCGAGTAATAAAAGAGGACGTGCGACGACCCACTTCCGAATGCTCGCAGGAGGACCCTGTTTACCCAGACGTTGTGCTCTTGAGAGTATCGTTCCTTACTTTCATTAGGTCCTTACTTTTTGTCAGGTCTCAAACTTGATTCTGTGAGAACTGGCGTGATTACTTTTTGATTCTTTGATAACCCGTTTTCCGCCTGCTTCCAAAAGGACCTCTTCACGCCGGAGGAGGTCCAGATAGGTTTCTGTTTAACTTGAACCCTATTTGATAACCCATTTCCCGCCTGCTTCCAGGAGGACCTCTTCACGCCGGAGGAGGTCCAGATAAGTTTCTGTTTAATGTGAATCCGTTTCGATATTCCGTTTTTCGTCCGCTGCCAGGAGGACCTCTTCACGCCGGAGGAGGCCGCTCTTCTGAAGGGCAAGAACAACATCCTAGCGGGGATCGACTTCGAGGTGCTGGTGAACGCTGACGTCACGGCGCTGACGTTCCACGGCATGATGAAGTCATCAATTTCAGGTGCGTTGACTTGTAAATGATTCCCCGTCATTGTGACAGGTGAAAAACTGACGTCATCAAGACGTCGTGTGCTGAGCTTTTGAAAGTCTTAAGGGCGGTGGTTCCCGTAGCGAATGTGCTGAAAAGCTGTTTGAAGCTCTTCGATCAGTGCTCTGCAGTGCGCAGAACAAAGGCGACCTCGGTCGACTGACCGTGCTCGTAGATCTTAAGATCGTTTGAGAGTTCGCTTTCGGATTTGAATGTTGGGTCTACTCACTGGTCCTTACACAAAGTTGACAGAGCAAATGCAAATCAAACAGCCTGCTACGTCGATCATCTTTCCCTGTGAACCCTTTTAGCACAGCCAGGAAATTACGCAGGGAACAAACAAGTTTTGATCAGGCAAGTCCTGTCTTTGTCGATTCATGGACTTGCTCGCACGCTTGCCAATCCAATTAGCCCTTGCCATCTGCATACACATTCCTAATTGCTGAGGAATAGTCTCTTAACCACCTTGCAGGTCATAGGAATTGGCTCGGCTTCAAGAGGACGTTGACGTACCCGTTATGGGAAAGTGCGAGATTGCGGACTCTCGCCTGGAAGGAGTTCAAGACTCTAGCCAAGAAAGCTACGATTTACGGGCAGCCCCTGCAACGCAGTGGGGTGGAAGTTATGGGCAATCCGGTGCCAGAGTGTATGTGTCAAGAACAAACAAACGCGTAACGACGAATGTAAACTAATAAAAACATAGACCATTAAGGATCATTTGAACGCTCGCCATTTAGCCGAGGTGTACCGGTCGCGCGCATGTGACCACTTGAACAAGTCGCTTATAGCATCCCTTGAACACGATTGTTGAGTCCCAACCAGAGCGTTTGGCCCGTGTCAGTGTCTTTGCAGAGCCTGCTGCATTTTTAAGTGTTTGAATTCCAGTCTCAGAGCCGAGGCCGGTCAAGAAAGGCATTGAAAGATCGAGGGAATCATCATGGCATGTCAGCCTGTGCTCGGGTCGTCGTCAAAGTGATTCGATCGATTCATGCAGACTCGAGGGGGTCACCATGCGCATCGTTGAATGCTTGCGCAGTGAGTAGACGGTACATACAGGGCCAGGCTCGGCAGACCGTACTTTTCGTTCATGCCTTTCGATCGCGTGGCTGCCCATGCAACGTACCAACAGCTGTACTGGATTTTCAAAACTTAGAAACTAATTACTCAATTCAACAGATTCCAGCACTAGCTGCGCTAGTAGGACCGCGGTCCGATTTGCGGCGCTGCTACAACTTGGCAAGGAATGGATTCACATTATAAGCTTTTTGGTTACATCATTGCCAGAGCCACGCTGGCCCCAGCATAATCTATTGTTACAACGCGCCGTCATATATGTATGTATTGTTCAAAGCTATGCTGGCACCGCTTATCTTATACTGATACGATCGAAGTTACCATACAATCGCGGTTCTGGGTTCAGCCTGTGAGTCGTGCGAGGGCCCAGTACGCAATCAGCATCCAGACCGTACCCATGAGTACAAACTTCCACATGAGTAGTAAGTCGTTAATTGATTCGCTCTCACTCAGACCGGACCGTCTGCATGTAGCTCAAGCTCCTCCTGAAACGAATCCGACGAGGGCGCATGCACTAGCTTGTGATGTGATATATGCATATATGGCCCAGTGGATAAGCAAGTTAAGCACGATTTAGTGCCCGGCACTGGATCAAGAGTTGAATAAAGGGTAAGCGAATGATTGAACCGGCTTACAGGACGAAGTAAACACAGTCTGCACGATTCAACGAATCATCCCCGTTCAGCTTTCTTGGTAAATCTATTCCAGACCGTCTTTGTATGTCGGTCTGGGTACCATTGTGCTGCGCGTCTTCTCCTTGGCATTCAATGGACATGTCCAAAAGGAGAGTTGCTTTGCAGATGGTGGCAACGAACATTAGTGCCCGGGTGCTTCAACTCAAATGCAGGTATGGAGCTCTATAAACGCAATTCTGTCAGGACTCCTAGCATTTAAAGGCAGAAAGTTTGGGAGAAAGATGTGCATTGAAAGGCTAGCTGAACTGTGTATATGCAACATTATAAAGCGCAAGTCAACACCAAAAGTCTTATGATACATATTTTACAGTACACGAAAGCCGAGCTTGCAGACTAATTGCCTGCACAGGGACAAGAAAGAGAGGGTCCGGGTTAACTTGACAAGGAAGATCCAGTGAGGAGCATGGACTTGCAGTCGGTTGAGAAGTGAAGGCCAGTGGACCTCAAAATCTAGCACTCGCGCAAAGGCACAGAGCAAAAGGGCCACTCACTTTCGTATGAAAGGATGAGGCTGGAATGAATGCTAGTCAGAACGTAGACAACGCTTGGAAACATGCAAGCAGGGACTAGCGCCGAACAGCAGGGTGTCAAGCTCGTTTCATGCAGCAGACGCCATACCTAGTAGTTTCCACCCATCCCCCCCTGGTTGCCTCCAAACAGTTTCTTCTCCCCTGCGTTGACTGCAGCCCTCTCAATCCCCCCCACAATGCCACCCCCTCCCTGATTCTCCCCTCCCATCATTCCCCCCCCTCCCATACCCCCCTGGCCCATTCCTCCTCCCATGCCCCCCCCCATTCCTTCCTGTCCCATACCCCCCCCCCATGCCCCCCTGGTTAAACTCCCCCCCCATGCCACCCTGACGGCCCATTTCTTCACCCATTCCCTGCCCCATTCCCCCGTTCATTCCTTGCCCCATTCCTCCTTCCATGCCCCCCTGCTGATCTGTTCCACCCCCCATTCCCTGACCCATTCCACCCATTCCCCCCTGATCCATGCCCCCTCCCATCGTGCCCCCCTCCATGTTAGAGCCAGTGCCCACCCCCCCGGCATTGTCATAACCTGGACAGGGTTGAATGTGACACGTGAATCCACTAATACACTGAGCCTAATTCTCTGCATTTATGCTCACGATTTCAACCTCACAACCGAGGTCCTTGCATGGAGCAGAATATTTCACACATTGAATGTTAGTTCTAATTGTCAAGCAGTTTGGGCAATACCAATTTCAGAAAGCAGCTGTCGGACATGACACCGCTCTTCGACCCAATACTGAGCAATTCCAACCAGCTTTCCTAGTTTTCGGCTATGTCATTAGAATGCACTGAGTAGCTTCCAGCATTGGAATCACTTGCGAGCTGTGAGAAACATCGACCCAACTTGATTCAAGTAGGAGTTTATCAGCTCTCCATTTGGCTTTAATAGTACATCTCTTTGTCTTGTCATTCCGGGTTTGTATCATCATGGAATCCCAATTGAACATCTCGTGTTTCATTCGAGTTGAATTGCAGATGCCGATCCAAGCTCCGCAGTGATTGAAAGAGAGAACCTTTCATGGAGAGAGAGAACTATAAATGGACAACTTATGGTCCTTTCGAATTGACAGATGATCCAAGCTCAGCAATTCATCGAACAAGCAATTGCATGGCATCCCACTGGCATACATTGTGCACAGCTTGAATTTGGAGTTTCTCACCTTGGTCGGCGCTGCTGCCTCCCTTCAGGACCTGCTTGAGCTTGTTCATCTTCAATCTGAGGTGTAAGAATATTGTAAGTGCTGTACTGGGATGCTTGATGGACGCAAGTATGCTCTTGATACTATGATAGGTCAAACAGTGGAACAAAGGCGCCGAGCTGGTAATCACGGCTTGTTGAGTTGTGGTTCCAATGGGCAAGTGCGCTGCTGTAGCTGGATGTTTGGCAATTCCAGCGCTGCTGAAAACGATTGCAAGATAGTTGGATCACCCAGTCTGCAATGCTGTGGAATGTGTTCGCATTCAGCTACGAAAATGCATTCCCTTTTCTCGAAACAACTTTTAGCGTCCAGTCAAAGTAGTCCTAATAACCCAGGACACATAGGTCCTATTTCTCAAACTTCAAAGCAGTCGCATCATGAGGGGCACCAAACATCTGACATCAAGCTCATGATTACTGATCCAGGATTCAGTGCGGCGAATGGTTGATACCTACATATGCCGAGCCAGCTTGAGTTGGAGACGTGACTCATAACACTAAGCTCGGCCTGACGTTAGCCGCAAGCATCGTCTAGGCCACTTGTCATTTTTGCAGATCGACAGCTTCGCTTGCGTGTGTCACAAATGCAGTCTCAATATGTACACTTGGGCAAATCTCGCGCGGGGCACTCCCTGTTCTCGTAACATAGACACATAGGGGGGTCCTGAGAATGCCTTTCCAAGCCCCCTGAACTCCCTTGTTTCACCTGCCAACGAAGCCCTTCATCTGGACGGTCAGGATACACAAAGAGAAAATGTTTCGACGGCTTAGAAGTTACTATACTCTACTTGCGCGCGCAAGTTCTTTATCAGCTGGTAATGGTCGTATAAACTTTGGATGAAGTCATGTACACCGTACTTTGTAACCAGCGTACATATTTCTAAAGGGTGCGGTACTTCCGGTGTAAAATTCACAGGATTACGCACGGTCTGAGACCGTCGTAGTCAGCCAACTCAAGTGATACACTACTAGGTTTGAGTTTCGCCCAGGTCACCCGTGCTTATTGTGCCTTTTAGAGAATATACCTGCAGAAGGACTGTAGAACAGGTTAATCACTAGGACGTATGTGTTTCTGTAGATATATACCGGATATGAGGTTGGAGGCACACAAGCTCGCGTTAGGAGCTGCATGTGACTGCAAGATCTTCGGTACCAACTCTTTTGAGTTTGCAACCATCTGACTGGCACACAATCAAGTACAGTCTAGTAAAGAGCTGCTGATTCGGGGAGCCTGGAGGGTGGATCAGGCTATCAGTCTAAGCATGTGACCGCTATGCGTGCAAGCCTGGCGTAATATTGTACGGATGTGACTGACAAAGTAGGAATCTGTACGATCAAAGCAATGGAACTTGAAAGTTACCTGGACCAATGTGCAGGAACAGACTACGATGACTCACATTTGAACATCAGGCGTGTCTACCAAATGCTGGGTTTAACCTGGGTCGTTACGAGAGACTCAAATATCGGCATTTGTGCACTCGAAAGGAGCGTGATATTTCCGCAATAGCAAGTCCCGTGGTTTGGGCGTGGTTTGGTGCGACTGCGTTTGTTACATTAAAGCAGTCGCGAAGGAGCGTCTTATGCGGTACTTCGGAGTCTGAGTGTACATATTCATGAAATGCGTTTGAGAATCTAGTATAAGGAGGATTTTGGCTTCTCAATCATGAGCAAGAGGAGCCCTTGTTGCAACCTTTGAGATTAACTACAACCCTCACACGAGGGCGTCACTCCCAGGCCACACCGCAACAATGGCGGGCCGATCCGGCGCCGCAGCGGCGTCGCTGCTCCTCGTCTTCTTCCTAACGTTGGGTCCTGCCCTTGCTTACCAAGCGGAGGATGTAAACAGCCGGGTTATGTGGGCGGGTCAGCACGGGGTTGTGCGGAGAACCCTCCTGGCGACGAATGATTCAATCTACCAGCAACAACTCATCGATGCGGCGAATGCGCACGCGGCGGCGGCATTGGCGATCACGCCGAGGGTGGATCCCACGAATGGGATGAAGAAGTACGAGGGGGGGTATGACGTCACCGACATGCACTACTGGGCGGTGAGTGAGGGGTTGCTTCTCGAATTGTCTCTCAGAGAGAAGTCAGAACTCAGATCGAAGGCCAAAAGAAGGAGGTACGAAAGGACTAGATGAGGCCTGAGGGAACCGTCCGTTGTTATGGGATCTAACACCTAGTTTGCCATTCCTCTGCGAGCCTGTTTTACACCAGCAGTGTGCGATAAGGGGGGGCCTAAGGAAGGGTTGTCGACGCTTGGATGATATTGCGTAAGACGAGAGACGGTCCTTTCTCTGGGTGCACTTGATAATATTCGCCGAGGTCTGTGGCTCGACCTGTTCATTGTCACTCGGCTGGTGGCTTCCTGAAGGCCAAAAGAATATTCAGGAAAGTCGCAAAGTGTAGATGAAACCGATAAGCAGGACCCCGCAATCGCACTCGGTGACATTCACCGGAGTCTACGGTTTTGCCCTGCCTATCATCTAGATGCTGTTAAAGCAAACTGAGAGTCCCCAAAAATACCGTATTCAGGAGAAGGGAAAACAGATCCGCTTACCCCCCGTTTGCAGTAGGAGACGTTTAACCGGGTCTACAGCTTCGTCCTCGCTAACAAATTTCTACAGATGGGCTCCTCAAGACGACCTCAAGATATAACCAACTAGACAAAAAACAACAGTGAGACATGGAGAAACTTATCAAGTCCTCCGCTTGCAGTCGGTGGTATTCACCGGGGTCTACGGCTTTGCCCTGGCCATCATCTCCCTGCTGACGAGATCCTCTCAAGAGTTAGAAGAATCCAACTCATTCAAAGCTAATTTACTCTATGAGCTACGAAGAGACTGACCCAGCTTTTCTTCTCTTGCAGTCGGTGGTATTCACCGGGGTCTACGGCTTTGCCCTGGCCATCATTTCCCTGCTCGTCGGCATCCTGTACCTGCTCTTCAAGTGCTTCTGCGCCTGCTGCTGCTCCGGCCGGAACAAGAAACCGGTCGAGTATACGCTGACCGCGCGCCTGTGGCCCAAGGCTTTGGTGCTCGTCTACACTCTGCTGGCTATGTGAGTGCTCGGCTTTTACTTACATCACTCTCTAGGAACCGTAAACTGTGTTCTGCCCTGTCGATCTTGCTCACATGACACAGCTGTGATTTTGACTGTGACTGGTTTCAGTAAGTATCCGTCAGCCTGCTCTATGTACTGATTGTTTTCTTCTCGAGTGGACCGGTTCAAGTGTTTCTTTACCTTCACCATAATTCGAACAAAGTAACCAACGCCTCGGAAAAAGCTCCCCGAGCACTGGATCCGCTGTTTCGTTGAAATCCGGATTCGATATTGTGACAAAAAATGGTGATCAAGAACTCTGACTCTGTAAAACACCCTGGTGCAGTTCCGGCGCCGTCGTGGTGTACTCCGGAAACGGAAAGCTCAGCACCTCCCTCCGCGGAACCACCTCCACCATCATCAACGCCGTCGCTGACATCAAGGTCGACGTGGATCAGGTGAGTCAGCCATAGTCCAATTGACGCAATCGTTACGTCACCTATGAACTCTGATAACCGCAAGGAATGTATGCTGACGTGATGAACCACATGGCGCCGTCAGATCCCTGGATCGGTGCTGAAATCTCGGAGCAAGCCTCTCACAATGGCCCATGTACGACGAGATCCTGACTCGCAACATCCCTTGGGCATAGAGCTGCGTTGAAATACGCGGTTTGGCGGACACGAGTCTGGAACACGAGGTGCTTCTCTCGTATTGGGCAGATAGCACTTATCCTTACCTAAAACCCTACCATTCACTCAACCACCCCGAAACGTCGTAAAGTCATGTCTCTTGTTTTAAAGGACCAATCCCCCAAATACCCACGCTCTCGCGGGTCGCGGCCGCGCTCCCAAATGCGACGCAGGCGCTCGACGGCAAGTCCGTCAGCACTGTTTCTTCCCAATCTGGAGACTATATTTTCAAAACCCCGCGCTGTCGCAGGCCGCGGCCGCGCTCACAAACGCGATGCTCGAAGACAACACTGCCTGTCGGACCGAAGACTAAACCCCCAACTCCCCGCGTTCCTTGCCGGTCGCGGCCGCGCTCACAAACGCGACGCAGGCGCTCGACGACAAGTCCATACTGATCAAATCCCTCATTCTAAACCTCTAAAACCCCGCGCAGGTCGCGGCCGCGCTCACGAACGCGACGCAGGCGCTCGACGACAAGTCCGGCAGCAGTGCCGTCATGGATGCCGCCAAGGGTCTGCAGGACGCAACGACCAGCGTCAATCTGACGGTGCAGGATAACAAGGACAAAGTCTACGGCTACTTCGACAAAGTGTAAGCGCTCCGTTGCTCCGCTCTTTCGTTGCGGCGTTCCGCCGTATTTGCTCAAAATTCATTTTGCGACTTGACGTATTGGAGGGCAGTTTTCCTGACAGTGCACGATAACAAAGACGAAGTCTACAGATACTTCGATAGAGTGTGAGGGTTCCGTTCCTCCGCTCTTCCGTCGCTCCTCGTTCCGCCGTATCTGCTCGACGTCTTTTCTGCGGCTTTCCTTCCTGTACTTCCTCCCAGAGCACTCAGCTCGCTTGCGTCAATCTGACGGTGCAGGATAACCAGGACAAAGTCTACGGCTACTTCGACAAAATCTATGTGTTCCGCTTTGCTCTCTTCCTCGCACCTTATTCCGGCGTCTTTGTGATACTTGCGACATCCCGTCAAGCCGGAAACGTTTCGGCCATCCCCCGTCAGCTTTGACGGTGCAAGAGGAAAAAGAGCGGACAAAGACCTCGACAAAAGGGGACTATCACGGGGAGTCCTCTCTTCCATTTTACCGTACAGTTCTGCTCTATAGTCCTTCTTTTCCGTCGTTCCGTTCCTTCTTCCAGTGTCCGCAGCACAGAAACGAGAAACCCCGTTTGAAGCTACTTGACAACATGTGATCGCCGAGTATCCGTTGAATGTACACGCTAAACCGCGCGCGCACGCTTAAGCCCGTTCCCCAATCCCTAGATGCTGTCCCGTCGCAGGAAGCTCGCGCTGACCATTATCGCGGCGATCGTGCTCGCGCTTTCCGTCGCGGGGCTCGCGAGCACGGTTTTGGGCGTCCGGCCGCTGCTGATGATACTCTTCGTGGTCGCCCTCATCATACTCTTCTTCACGTGGCTGCTGTTCGGCATCACTTTCATGCTCGACAAGTAAGAGAACAGTTCGAACTACTCCTTTGTTCTGGTGCTCTCCTCTAGTTCACTTTTCTCTTGACAAAGAAGGGCTTTTTTGGAGATAGCGCCAACCGTGGATTCGAAACGCTCTTGCTGGTCGGAACCACCTGACATGAGATAATATAACTGCGTCTCCTGAATAACTCGACCCACATCTTCCTTACGCGCTGCTCCTTGTCAGCCCTTCTTGTCAGTAGGCGCCGTCTTTGTTGCGGCCACTCTTCTCTTATCTGTACCCACGTTTTGGGCAACATTTAGGAAAGCACTAATTGGTAGCCCTTCAGAAGTCTGTCGTGATTTCCTTCAAAACTACGACTCTTACATACGGGGGTAGATGAATCACGGACTTGCGAACGGTTAATTTTGTTTCTGACTCACGGTCACTGTGTGTTTGCAGCGTGATTACGGACACGTGTCAGGCCATGGAGTCGTACACGATCGACTCCCGGAACAGCTCCCTCGGAGAGCTTCTCCCGTGCATTGACACAGACACCGCCAACGACGCACTCAACAAGGGCAAGCAGTCGGTCAAGAATCTGGTAACACAGGTGCGCTCCCACTGGTTTCTTAGAAAAATTGACACTTTCATAAAAGCAAGGAATAGTGGGGAGTCGGAAACCAAGAGCAGCACCGCAACGTCAAATGTTTATGGGAATTTCATGACAAACTGTGAAGATGTTGCATCCTTCCATCTTCTGTCTGACTCCGACTCGGACGCTGAATGACGGAAGCGCAAGCCCATGGCTTGCTTCCTCGCTCTTTTCGAACTTTTTGATCGCGTTTTCCTAAGTGTAGGGCAACGACGGGATGAAAAACGCAAACGACGACCGTACGGCCGCCCTCATCCGATACCCGACGCGCGAATCCCCTTTTTCTTTATGTTGCCCTCAATCTGCGTTCTCCTGTAAGTACAGGTGAATTGCGGAATCAAGAATGTACTCGTTGAGATTCTTTCAAAAGCTCAAAGCTGTACATTCTCATCGCAGGTGAACGGCGGAATCAAAAAACCTAACTACGTCCGCACGGCCCCTCTCTCTCGATACCCGACGCTCGATTCTGAAAGCGCAATTCCACTCACATCCATTTGTCGAGTTTCTGCCTGTCAAAAACCTGAAAGCTCTATATTTGTCAAACGCAGGTGAACGGCGGAATCAAGAACGCAAACGACGCCCGCACAGCGGCCCTCATCCGGTACCCGACGCTCAATGCGGGCAGCGCGATCCCCTACCTCTGCGACCCTTACGGCCCCTCCCCCGACTATGACACCGCGTCTTGTCCCCCGGACCAGGGAAGGCTCGGAACGTTCCGTCAGGTGAGGGAGAGATGACGTGAGCAATGGATTCTGCTTTTTCTGGGTGTTTGTATCACCCAATTGTTGCGACCCCTATGGGCCCTACCCCGATTACGACACCGCGCGTCATGCCCCCCAAACCAGGGAAGGCTCGGAACATTCCGCGAGTTGAAGACATATAACGTCAGCAGAAAGGTCACGTCAGCAGGGCTCTTGGCTTTCCCAGGCGTTTAGAGCAATTGAGCTTTTGCGACGCTTGTGGCACGATCTCCGACCCCAACTTGCACGGAGCCCATCGAAGCAGGGAGTGAAGTCTCGGGGCAGTTCAAAGCTGAGAATGTCTCATGAGAACCCAAAGAGTCTAGTTTCATTCAGATACGGTTTGAGGTTTACCAGCAGAATGAAAAAATTTGGGCCCTTTTTGATCACCAGGAATGTAAGCGCTGTGCCATCCAGCTTGGCGTCTTTCACACATGGGAGTTGGGCGACGTGCTGACCTTCACTTAGATGATACATTGCTAGCTCATGCATCTCGATAACAATAATAACCCACGTCAACTCACTTCAGTCTCCTTTCCATTGCAACACAACCTCTTGCGTGCGCTTCCGGGCCAGAACAAAATCAGCCGCATTCAGGGGGTTCCCTCCAGAGCCGGTTTCTGACTGTGAAGCCCCCCCCCTTCCGCAGAACTATTCCGCTTTCGCGTGCGACACTGACGACGGCCAGACGTGCGACCAGAATCACAAGCCCATCAAAAACACCGACTTCAACAAGATGGTCAACGCAACCGGGGCTGCCGAGGTGAGAATGCGCCCTCTTTTTTCTTTAGAGTGTGTAAGCGCACTTCCATTTGCCTCTGATAACGCGCGTTCGAGCAAACCGATTTGGGAAGAGCGTCGTCACCGCATGATTGAGAATGTGCCAAGCTTTTGGTTGAGAATGTGCCAGGCTTTTGATTGAGAATGTGCCAAGATTCCGCCCATGTCCGATTGCGGGCCGAAGACTTGAATAAAGCAGATTCATAAAACGGACTTCAAGTCTCTGAACTCTCTTGGACATTTATGGTGACTTCGACAATCAGAGGGCATTTTCTCACAGCGGTCTTCGTCATCTGCAAATCGTTCAAACCGGAGCTCATGTAGCTAGAGAGAAACCCCTCAGTCGAGATCCTCGGCCACAAGCATCAGATACAGAATCCACTTTAACGTGACTTCGTTCTTTTCCCACAGAGCGTGATCATCATTATGCCCGTGCTTTTCGACCTCGTCACGTGCCAGTTCGTCAACGTCACCTTCACCAAGGTCGTGACGTACGACTGCGCGCCCATGAAGACGTCACTCAACCTGCTGTGGATCGGTTTCGTGGTGGTTAGCGTTGCCTTCGTCTTCTTGGAAGTTTTCTGGATGGTCGTGCGGACGCGCGTGCCCCGAAACGACGTTTCGCGCGTGCAGCACATCAACGACCAGCCGCTGTAACGCGGTAACGCTTCAGCGCCGTGATAGTTAGGGCCGACGTTAACCGCCCTAACTACGTAAACTTCAGGGGGTTAGACTTACTGGCGGTGTCGCGGCAGAACGTTAGTAGAGTCGAGCTTTTAGGGGAAGCAAGACTGATTGAAAACAGATCACGGCCAGAATATAGGACGCGGTATTCCGCAGAGCTTCGCTCTCACTGAGGAGCCGTTCGATAGACGGCTCAGATAGGTATGGTTGATCACCGTTCATAGAGATTCGCACCATCAATGGAGTTTTGGCCCAACAAGAGGACTCTAGACCGACAGGTGGCTTGCGTAGGGATTTGAAGCGGCACGGTAGAAGCCCTCTTAACGAAATTGTTGCCACAAATCAGAAAAGGTAGGAGCTTGCGAGTAGACTGCGTGTAAATCTATACAGCCAGCTTTGAATCAGTACAGTTGAAGATGATTGGGGAGGAATCCTAACCGAATGATAGCCTATAGATGAACGATTGGGGCACATCGAGACCGAGGTACAGAGAACGCGCGCGCTCTTGCGGCCAAGAAATCATAAGCTGGCAATTTGTGCTTCTTATAGCGGCGGTATATATTGATCGAACTTATTCAGATTGAAAACCTGGTTTTGAGTCTCAAGCGTGGCCGTCGCCGTGCTATAGCTTCTCAGAAGCCACATGCAACTGAGTTACATGACACTGAAGATCATGAAGACTGGCCTGGCGGGTGCTGGTGATTGATTGATTCGATTGTGGCCGCGGGCTTGAATAGCACGCATATATCAATGTGGGCCGGGCCCCGGAGATTGAATCTGGATATGACTCTAGACGTATACCAAGTCCCGGTCGACTAGGACGACCGCCGTCAATGATTAACTCAAAGCTTCCATTGATGGTCGGCCCTTAATTGGTGAGCCTCATTTGCGCATCTACGTCACTGTCAGTATGAAGCCTGCATGTGAGGGACATGCACAAGACTCTCAGGCTGACAGGGTGGCTGTCTGATACATACGTACGTGGCGGCTGTCAGTGGCTGAGTCGCCGGCGCAAGTCCATATAGTACTAAGCTGTACGTAGCGCGTTCTGAATCCGCTCCTGTAATTTGGTATAGCACTGACTTATAGTACTGAGCTGCACTGAGCGAGCAAAGCATATGCCATGTGATTCAATTCTTGTGCGGCATCAAATCATTCTTCAGTGACAGTGACAGTCAGACCCACTAACTTAATTATTGCATAGGCTGCCGCGCATCCTAGTGACTGATCAATCATGTATAATTAAACGTCCTTCAGGCCCGCTAAATTCATCATTGAGCAGCCCGCACCGATTCAGATCTCGAGAGGTTACGGTCTCTTTTCCTGCATCAGGCTCTTGCTGCTCACTCGATCAGTAACGGCTAACAGTTTGATGGAACGCTACAACTAGGTAGAAAAGACTCGTTGCTTCTCTTACTTTCGCTTCTAGTTCCAGGCCTTGAACGGCTTCTCCTTCGTTCTCTTCAACGCTCTGTGTATATTCGGCTGCGAATGCCAAGACAAGAACTATCTCACATACGAAGCATGGTCGCTTTTGACACTCCTACTTCAACCCATGATTGGACACTCCTGCGGTAGTGTTGCGCGTGCTTCCTCAGACTCACGTAGTAAGGAAACTAGACCCGCGGCTTGACAGCAATGGGCGTCAAGACCGGAAACTCACGCACGAAACCGTTAACGCCTCTTTGGCAATTCATTCCCTATACTAGGCAGTCAATCCCTAAGTGGGCACAACTAGAACGGCGGCTCGATCGCAATGGGCGTCGGAACCAGCGGCTCATATTCCAAACCGTTACCGCCCATCCCATTCCCCGCTGGGATTCCCACTCCAAACTTGGTGTGGTATTGGTCTCCTTTGTTCGCTAACGGAACTCCAGCGTCCTTCAGCTTCCGAATGAGGCGCGCCTCTAGTTCTCGTGACCGGCTCTTCCCCTCGGGCAAGTGAAGGGCGTAAAAGTTGAGAGCGGTTCCGGGGGGTTTGACGCTGCGGTGCCGCTTGACTCGTCCCCTCAGATCGTCCGTCTGCGGGTCAGAAATGGACAGACCAGTTTGGATCAACAAAAAGGCAAGGTGGAAACTTGGTCCATATGAGATAGGACTATAAATTGTTTTGTTGAGGACGCGAAAGGCTGGCCCCCTCTTGTCATGAAAGTGAAGGGCTGACTGTTCCTTGCCGTTAAAGTCGTGAGTAGTGCTTACAAGCGGATGGCAATCGCGGGACAAAGCACGACATAGCTGAGTAGAAGCATGAGCTTTCGTGTATGACGATGAAATAGTGCATCATTTCTCGCTATGCAAGAGTATCAAGGAGATAAAACTACTGTCAAAAGCGCGCTACTGCATAATTCGCAGTTGTTCGAAAGCAGATGCGTCCGTGTCTTCACAAATCAACAACGAAAGGGCTTCCGAATCAGCAGTACCATTTCGCGATGCAAGGATGAAGGAGACGAATCTGAAAAGTTCAATCTTGTCATCAGTCAGATTGTTCCAAAGCGGGATGTGTTATTCAATCCACAGAAATTCATCACATCATCAAAATGCGAGAGTTGGCAAGGTTCGCCAAAACCCCACCTCGCCAACGTAAAATGCTCCGTCAGTACGCTGGAAGATATACAGATACGCCCGATTCACCGTGGCAGGGGGGGGCACGCTCCCAGCGTCGATGGCAATGAACGCGCCCCCCCCTTTGGAAGCACCCTCGAAATACATCTCCCCAGTGAGATCCTTAAAGAGGGGCGTCACGTCTTTCAGCCCCTTGAAGGCAGGCTTCCCGTTTTTCCGCCGAGCGCCGTTCTGAGATATCCCTCCCTTCGGTTGCGACGCGTGAAAATGCGCGAGGAAGAGGGCATTTGTATCCAGGGGGGATTCTTCGCCGGACGGTTCTTGAGGGGGGGTTAAAAGGGAGGTCTCCTGGGGGGTAATTTGGAGGGGCGTTTCTTGGGGAGGGGTTTGGTTTTGAAGCAATTGTTGCTTGAGTTCGATCGCCCGGTCGACTAGCCCGGGGGGTATGCCCGCAAGAAGGGCCGTCTCCATTGCCAGGCTCTCCCGGCACTGCAAAACAAAAGCAAAGTTCACGAGATATTGTCATAATAATCCGGCCCACAGAAGTCCAAGACCTCCTGATAATGCAGGAGATCGTAAAGATATGTGTTCTGTACCGATCAGACTCTGTAGTATACTCGCGTCAGAGTCCCACGATAATCCTTGATGACGGAGATTCCTTACATTCTTCTGTTTCTCTGGAGCCTCAAAACTCATTTAAAGACAAAGGAAGCCCATCAAACACGGAAGCAGATAGAAGTGTCTTCAGAACTGGCTTCCAACTCCAGACAGCCAACATGCGCTTCCGTTTCTGGAAAGGATTCACTCGGCAAACGGAGTATAAGGCATCATTACCGATGTCGCCGCAAGGCGGCTGTCGTCAAATCAAAAGGGACCCCAACGTGGTTTTATTCGTTTGCTCATTCTGCAGTTTAAGGTCCATGTCTACATCTAAGTCAAATACAAATACATCTTTGAGAAAGCTTGAACGGCGACCCACCTTCGCATCCAGCGGCTGCCAACTCGCCCTTGCCCCTCTGTGCCGTCGTCCTCCACGCCACGTATTACGTCAGCAGGTCCATTTTCAGAAACCCACATCAATAACAATGTAAAGCTCTGAGAATTTTTTATCGAACCTTTTGGAAAGATTCAAAGGGCGACACATCTCGCCATCCATACCTTCCAAGCCCTTCGCATGCGCTCCCGCTCTCATCGTTCCTCCATCATGCTTTCCATCGCCGTGCGTGCCACTTGTCGCATGCTTAAATCCATTCCAGAACTCTAAACCATTCAGAAATATCAACACAATCCCCAAAGCTAAGGAAAAAAGGCGACTCACCTCCCAGTCTATCAGCTCCAAGACGCCCTCCAAGACGCCCTTCGCACAGGTCCCCCGCTGATGTCGTCCTCCATCGTGGTCCTCATCGCCATGCGTGCCACGTGTCGCACTTTTGAGTTCAAGTCAAAACCCTAAACCATCAGAAACATTAGAAAGATTCGAAATCTAGGAAAAACAGGCGACCCACCTCCCCATCTATCAGCTTCCAGGTCGCCCTTCGCACGGGCCGCCCGCTTCCGTCATCTTCCAACTTAGTCCCCATCGCCATGCGTGCCACGTGTCGCGTTTTCAGGTCCATGTCCAGAACCCCGTGCAAGTGCGTCGCCAAAATTCCCATGCAACCGGTGGCGTCCAGGCACTCCAGGACCATTCCGACGAAGGCTGTTCCGTCGTGGACTTCCGTTCCTTTCCCGAGCTCGTCCACCTGGCGGAACGGAATGAGCGTGTCAGTATTCTAGAAAGACAACTTGAACACACGTCAGGATGGAAGAAGTGAAGAAGGTTACGAAAAAACTTCCGACGAAGGCCATTCCGTTGTGGACGTCCGTTCCTTTCCCGAGCTCGTCCACCTGGCGACCGGAATAAGCTGTCAGCACTCAAAGAACCCCAGAAAGAAGACCGAACCCCCAGCAGAATATATAAGTGGAAAGAGAGCTTAGGATACTTCTGTTCCTTTCCCGAGCTCGCCCACCTGGCGGAACGGATTGAGCGTGTCAGCACTCCTAGATTCTGAGAAGAAGCCCTAATAAATCCAGATGCATTAAGATTTTGAGTGAAAGGCGGAGCCCTCCCAGATTCTCAAAAGAAGCCCTGAAAACTTCAGATGCATTAAGATTCCGAGTGAAGGGCGGAGCACTCCGACAAAGGCCGTGGCGCCAAGGCTCCCGTTCCCCTTCAAAAGTCGATGCACTCAAGGCGGCTCGAATGATTTGACGATGCATCAGGGATATCTTGAGGTCTATGGGGCCACTCACCTGAACATTTTCTGTTAAATATCTTATCGTATAGATCACCAAAAATCAAACATGCAGGTGCGATGAGGACGAAATGGGGGCCAAGGCTGCTTGTCAGAACACGGATTCTGTCCGTCAACGCCGTCAGAAGAATTTGCGTGTGGATCGCATCGATCCGCCAAGTACTCTCCGGACCGTCCAAACAGCATATAGCATTGTCGACAAATAGGATTCCGGTCTTCCTGAATCCGCTGGTTCTCACAAACTTTGTCAAGATTGGTCGTCACGCTCAACGAAAGCCAGGCTCTTTTCCGTAATGTCCGCCAGAATGTTTTGCGTGTCAATCGCTTCACTCTGCAAGCTGCTCGGGCCTCGGCCGGACTGCCAAACGCCACTGAATCAGTCTTCGCGAAACACAAAGTTTGTGGATAAATCATTAAGAGTGCCCACCAAGACAAGACTTTTGCCCGTCACGTCCGCCAGAATGTTCCGCGTGTCGATCGCCTCCATCTGCCAGCTGCTCTTCGACTCTGCCGGACTGTCCGACAGAAACATGCGTAGCATATACGCGTCAAAGCGTGGGACGCCGGCTGCCGCGCACGGAATCATCAGGCCGCAGTTCGCCAGGAGAGCCGCGGCGCAGATTGCCCGCAGAATCGTCGATTTACCTGCAAATTGAGAGGTTACGTCAGCAAAGAGGTGACGTCAACAAGGAAAACAACATAAGATCGAAATGGGTCACGGGGGCCGCCGTGCAAGGGATCATCAAACCGCACTTCGCCAGCAGAGCCGCAGCGCAGATTGCCCGCATAAACTTCCAGATACCCGCAAAGTGAAGGATCACGTCAGCGAAGAAGTGACGGCAGCAGAAAGGACAATCTGGTTTATTGAAACTGGGTCACGCGGGCTGCCGCGCAAGGAATCAGGCCGCAGTTCGCCAGCAGAGCCGCGGCGCAGATCGCCCGCAGAATCGTCGATTTACCTGCAAAGTGAAGGACCACGTCAGCGAAGGGTGACGTCAGCAGAGACAAAAACTCGGGTTATTGAACTGGGTTACGCCGGCCGCCGTGGATGGAATCATCGGGCCGCACTTCGCAAATAGAGCCGCGGCACAGATCGCCCGCAGAATCTGCAAATGGAGCGACAACGTCAGCATAAAAAGAACATGGCTTATTGGAGCATAATGCGTGAGCCGCCGCACAAGGCAACATCAAACCGCAGTTCGCCAGCAGAGCCGCAGCGCAGATTGCCGGCATGAACTTCCATTTACCCGCAAAGTGAAGGATAACGTCAGAAAAGAAGTGACGTCAGCAGAAAGGAAGATCTGGGTTATTCAATTTGGGTCACTTGGGTTGTCGCGCAAGGGATCATCAGGCCGCAGTTTGCTGGCAGGGCCCCCGACGCAAACTGCCCGCAGAATTCGTCATTTGGCCTGCAAATGCAACGACGACGTCAGCGGATGAGTTACGCAGCAAAGAAAAAAACATGGCTTACTGGACCGGGGCATGGGGGCCGCTGCCGCAGGGGACCATCAGTTCGCCAGAGCGGCGGCGGAGATCGCCCGATTTGACTGCGAAACAGAAAGATATGACGTCAGCTGAGGAGTGGCGGTACTCCAGCAGAGTCAAGCCGCAGGTTGTGCGGAATCGTTGATACGTTCAGCAAAAAGAGATTCACACCGTCAGTCAATTTCGTGAGAGCTCAGCAGACTACCAAGGACGTCGGCGAGATCGTCAGCGTGACGGCAGCAGACCTACGGATGTGTCGAGGCCGATCACACGGGTCGCAGGCACCAGGACACCATGCGCTGACGTTTTGCTGACGGGGCTGCGACGCCCGTCGCTCTTCATCTCAATATTCGTGAACACCCAAATGGTTGACTTGTCCCGCTCAAAAAGCAGAGTGTTGGAAGCACAGCGGCAAACGAAACTAGACAGGAAAGGCTTTCGGGGTTCCTGTATCCTCCCGCATCTTAAAGAAGGCGTAACACCAGTTTTCGGTTGTTTGGGCTCTCCGAGTCTTCGCCCTTTTATGATGCTAACCTTGACGCCACTTTGATTAACGAGGTTGCCAGCCTGTAAGGAGCTTATAATCACAAACCCACGTTTTTAACGAGAAGCTTGAACTTGGGTTATAGAGCTGCGGAGTTCTAAGCTGTTTCTAGAAAGCCAGCGGAATAATCAGCAAAAAAGAGCTGCTTACCTGACGTGTTGGGCCCTGTCAACAGCACCATCGACTCAATCCCAAACGTATTCGGCACCGCCCCCAAGTCCAGCCAGAACGGAACAAGGCCCTCCACGCTCAGCCGCCGCTTCCCCACAGACTCCATTGCCCCATTCTCGTCACTGCCCACGTTTTGTCCACCATTACCACCACCTTTACCGTTCTTGCTTGGCCGTCCGACCTTTTTCTTCGGCGAGCTTTCGACTTTGGAAGGCTTTGGCGCGCCATGCTGAGCGGCCACGGCCGAGGGATCCCCCGGGTTTGGGGGATCATCCAAAAGGATGGGGAAGACCCAGCGCCGCTGCATGCCTTCGGTGACGTGCATTTGAAGCGACTTGGCGACGATTGCGAAGCACGCAATTGTGCGGATCGCCTTGAGCTTCGGCTGCACAAGAGATTTTCAAGTCAGACATAAAACGGGAGACAAGGATTGACTGGCACGTTTTCGGCTGTAGGTCTTGAGGGTGGCCTTGTTACCGAATAAGCGTGTTAGAAAAACATCGTCTGTGAGGAGTAAACTACGCAGTTCACGGTGTCAATGGTCGTTGGGCTGTTGGGACAGACGTCGAACCGAAGATTGCTGTTCAAAGAAGTCAAGCGAGACTCCCGATAGATGTAGAATCCATCACGTCCCACCATGAAATCGTGCATGCTGATGTCCGCTTTGTATGCAACAAAGGAGGACAAATGATCTCAAGCAACGGTCGCTCGACGAGCCAATTCCAAACCAATGGAAACCTTCAAGCTTCGATTTGAAGCAAAACCTGGAAGGAGGGATCGCCGTGCTGTGCTAGATTAATCACAGCAAATTACCGAACACAAAGTACTTTCTAAGAAACATGACCAGCCGCAGGTGTGACGCCGTCACCCTTAGACTGTTATTGGTGGAATCATTTTTGCACTGGTATCGCAAACTCTATGCACCGGCTCTTTGACTATTCTGGTCACGCACATGCCGCTGCGTCTATTCCGTCTACTCTTAGCCACCAATCGACGGTCTTCTGTTTGTTGTCCCCTGCTTTCAGTAACACGTTAGCTCAAAACAACAGATTGGCAAACAGTACGTTTTGCTTGTGGCTTGTCGGAAAATGCTGCCCACGACCAAGTATCTGAGCGCGAATCAGGAAAATATTGAGGATATATATCGTTAGGGAGGCGATATGCAAAAGGGCCACACCAAACGCACCTCGAGCGCCTCTGCCAGCGATTGCAACTCGTTCCGGACAGCGGCGGCGGCCGCCTCGGACGCCTTCTTGTACGCGCTCAGCGCTGACGTCACCCTGCCAGATCAGCACGCAGAAAGGTCAGCGGAATTTTGGAATACAGAGCTTTGAACGGGGAGTCATAACTTGATGGCACCCAGCGGATTGACCAGCAGGGAAAAGTCATTGGTCAAGATCTGTCGGAGTTTTCTTTCAAACACCCCTCAGGAACCGAGCGTTTATCATATTATGTAAAGCGTTCAAGTCAGACCGCTCACTCGTCCGTGGTCAGGAACTTAAGCTCCACCTTGCAGCTGTCGTTATACGACGTTCTGAACATTGTGTGCAAAGCTTTACGCGGTCACCAGGACTTCCGACGACATCGAAAACCTCCTTGTTCTAACGGTTGGCCTCCAACTTGCTGTTGTTGTGGGAGGGTGGGATTCCAGATAATAATGATTCAATCTAGAGACCTTAAAGTCGTGAGCTTCTCCGGATCCGGTTTCCTCACTCGTCCGTGGTCCAACAGTTGGCCTCCACCTTGCCGTTGTTCTCCGCGTGACGTAAGCGCGCGCCGACGTCAGCAAGCGGCCCCTCCAGCGGCTGCGCCTTGAGGCCTTTGCAGCGCAGCCAGAAGCCCTTGGTCGTCAGGTTATACTGGACTTCCGCCTGCGAGAACGGACCTTAAAGCTTGAGAATGAAGCTCAAAAGATTTTGATATGAACGCTTCGAAGGAGGTTTTCGGTACCAAACGTTATAAACTTTCCTCTAGGAAGTCCTTTGCAGCGCAACCAAAAAGCCTTCGTCGTCAGGTTATGCGGGACTTCCGCCTGCAAGTGCAATATTGATGGAGCTGAGTGATCTTGAGCAACGAGGAACAAAGAAGCTCTGGATGCCTCAAGAGCCTTCCAGAACGTCAGATATAGGGCCCCTCGAGGGTATAGGGCCTCAACCTGCTTTTGCGGCGTGCAGCAGAGAATCTTCCAACATCAGGTTGTACCTCAAAGTTGGTCTGCCACGTGGAGAGCTCAGACGCTTCGACGATGCTCGAACCACGTTCCGGACAGAACCGCACACAGATCCTTCAGAAGGATTCGAAGGCCTCCGCATAGCTAGAAAGGTTTGGATCAAAGTTGCATTGTACGGATCTTCACCAGCGCACTCAGGCGCTTTTCGGACGCTTTTCGGACGCTGTTCGGACGCTGTTCGGTTACTGCCTTTGAAGAGGCGATCTAAGATGAGGTCGGACTCATTGAAGAGCCTTACAGACGCTTCAACGAGGATTCCGGATGGATTTGACGCGTTGGGTTGGACGCGTCGAATGCTACAGGAGAACTCTACGAACACCGACTATGTGTACGCATTTTGTGCGACTAAAACAAAAATTTCACACGCACAAAGAGGAATGGCAAGCAGAATTCTCCCCAGCTTATCATGGACTGGGTAAAAGTAGTTTAGCTGAGGACATGCCCGATTGGTGCAATGAAAGCGCTGGATGGATCCCGACACGGTTGCCACCTTTCAGTGGGTTGAATTCGTAACAGCGACGCCCACCTTTAGTGTGCCCCCTCGCGCCTTTGCGAACATGAGCACCGCGCCAAAGTCGCGCTCGACAGTCGCCTTCAGCTTTTGAGCGGCCGCAAAGACCTGCACAAGAATAGAATGTGCAACTCTCAACTCGAGTCTCCGTCTCCGCGGTCGTGGAACGTACCCTACGCATCCCCTTATATAACTTGTCCCCAAAGCTTCACAAAGCGCTCACATCCGAGAGCGAAACCCAAGAAATCGAGTTTGTTGAATCCGGTCGTTAGAAGCTCGTCTTTGCTCTGACCCCGCCACCTTCCTTCTCTTCAAGCAGCCCAGAACAGCTCCGAATGACTGGTCGGACTTGGCAAAAAGTGAAACCTCAGTTGTTAGGAAAGCACAGAACTGAACGCAGTGGTCTTGATCTTGCGTCCCGGCAATCGTCTTCGAAACGCCCCAGCCTTGCAGATGACAGTCCATCCAGATCTCGATTCGTCTATCCCTTAGAGCGGTAAGAAGAGTGTATACCCACATCAAATCGCCTCAAGTCAAGAAGGAAAGAGAATGATGACATCACCTCGTTGAACTCGGTTTCCAAATGCTCGTCCTTGATTCGCCCTCGCCATCCTCGTTCATTCTCGTCCAACAAATCGCGCAGCGCCCGGAAGTCGTCATCGATCGTCAGCCAGCTGGCGTTGCCGTCCGTCTGCTGCTCCCGGACGTCCGGCACTTTGGCCGAGATGAGCCCAATGATTTCGTCACAGTCGGCAGTCTGCAAAACAACTACGAGATAATAAGGGTGGGCACGAAAACTGTACACGTGACGAAAAAATGATCAGGCTCGCGTTGCCGTCCGTCTGCTGCTCCCGGACGTCCGGAACCTTCGCCGAAATGAGCCCGATAGTCTCGTCACAATTAGCAGTCTGCAACACAATTATGAATGAGCAAGAGTGAGACACCAAGAGGGTAAACGTGATAGAAGTGCGTCAATATTACATTGCCGTCCGTCTGCTGCTTTCGCATGTCCAAAACCTTCGCCGAAATAAGCCCGATAATATCGTCACAATCAGAACTGCCAAAGTAGAAAGCTTTTGCGAGACTGAAAAAGAAGGAACTAAGGAGCTAAGACTGAGCTATAATCGGAAGTTGCCGTCTATCTGCCGCTCTCGGGCGTCCGGAGCCTTGCCTGCAATCATTGCGGTAATGTTCCACAGTCGGCAACCTGCAATCCCGACGTGGACGGATCGAGCAGCTGCCTTGCGATTGAATCAAGAATCCCGTGAACGAGCATCGCTTTTGATGTCTTCGGACATATGGGTTTGTCGTTAAAAAGGGTGTGATCCGGAAAACTTTGAGTGAAATAGCTACCAGCCGATATCGATACATCCAACCAGCCCCTTCGCCAGCCCTCCATCGGCACCAGCAGCAGCCGAGCAATTGGTCGCAGGGCCTCGTCGGCAAACATGGCTCGGACACTTTCGGACAGCTCTCAAAGTATCTACAGAATGAACGAATTCCAAGAAATCGTCAGGATTAAGAATACCCACCAGGCGGTTTTCGTCAAACCTGGTCAGCCCCGTTGCCAGTTCCGTCGGCTCCACAAGCAGCCGCGCAATTGGACGCAGTGCCAAGTCCGCAAACATCGCTCGGACGCTTTCGGACACTGAATTTCAAAGAAAACACATATAGTAAAAGTGTGAGGTTTCTCAGTTTATGAAACCCACCAGTCGGGTTTCGTCAAACCCGGTCAGCCCCGTTGCTAGCTCCGTCGGCTCCAGCAGCAGCCGCGCAATCGGACGCAGGGCGTCGTCCGCAAACATGGCTCGGACGCTCTCGGACAGCGCCCGGATCTGGGAGAACTGCTTGTGGTTTACTTCGCGTTCGCGGATGAGCTTGACCAGTTTATAGTCCGGCTCACAGGGGAAGTCGGGGAGGGAGACGGAGACGGAGCTGAGCAGTCGGCACGCCTCTGCATGGAGAAGAAAGGCGCTTAGGAGCTCGGCGTTTCCACAACTTGTCCTTTGACGAACCGTGAGCACGTCTTGTTATGTTCATTGTTCGCTGTCACCAACTTAGATTTGACTCCATGAGCAATCTGGATGAGACGAGTCTTGTTAATTGACTTTCGGCTACCTGGATCAAAGTACCCGGCTGAGAATCGCGCGTTCAAGGAAGGCAAGGATTGCGAAACACTACCTCAGGTTCTCTTCTCTACCCTTCAAACTCTCACCAGGGGTAAAACGATTTTCACGAAAGTGCTATCAGAAAACCCTATCCCATCTCCAGAATATGCCCTCAACCTGTAGGCGTTCTCATAAGAGATGCAACGCGTAGCTCTTAGAACCCACCGAGAGAAACAAACTTCAGCAGGAAGAGAACTTGCCTTGTATCTTTCCGGCAGTCTCGTAAGGTGGAGGGTTGAGAAGCAGTCGCTTTACGTAGCTGTATGCACAGAACAGGTTGAGGATTAGGGAGATCAACGTGAGGGGCGGATTGCAAGAATTGGAGCGCGCTTTCCCTCTTCGATAAGCTATCAATATGCAGTCCAAAACTACAGTCCTTTTTAAGTTCCTGACATGATCCTCTCGCAGGAAGACGGCTTGCGCCACTTGTCGGACCGACAGTCCAGCCTGTTTACATTTCTTGAAAATGTGCATGCAAAGCTTCGATGTGAATGCGCACCTTCTGCAGAGCTTGCTGGCGTCCTTGGGCATCACTGCGTCGAGCAACCGGGGCATGCCGGCAAGCGGGTGAAGACCTGTCGGGAAGGTCTACCGGTCACTCAATCCAGTGGTACCGGACAATCCTTTCAGCAGTACCGGACAGTCCTTTCAGCAGTACCGGACACTCACATCCGTGGCCAACGCTTTGAACCCTGGTCCGGCTACTTATAAGGTAACTGTTCATTGGAAAAGGCCTATCGAGAAGCGTTCGACGCGGGCCACGCTATTCAAGGCGTGCAAGCAACGCCAAGGACCCGGTGAAAGCAGCTTATACGCTTCCTTAGCAAACCCTCTCGTTACCTGATGAGTCCATTCTGACAGCGAGTGGAAGAAATGAGCTATGAAACTCTATGTTTCAGATTGTCGCAACTCTGACATGATAGCCAAGGACGAAGTGTGATAGGGCTCCCACCTATCTGGATCGCGGTCGAGTAGTACAGTGGGCGGGGCCTATTCTCATTCACGTTCCTGGTCTCCTCAAAGTCTTCTCCTTCTTTGTTGTACGCTTTTCGGACCTGCAGGATATAAGAGCACCCATCAGCGGCTGACACGTGGCATCAAACGGATGGGATGACAATACAACCTCTGGTCAATCAAGGAGGGGAGTCGTGGCTATACGGCTTGGGGAGCAGTGATTGGTATTGAGAATCAAAGAGAGCGACGCCCTTCACGGCGACTTCAAAGATGACGATGACAGGCCTACAGTCGCCTCGATAAAGACAAGGCTCACGAATCCAGCTGTCCAGCAGAAAGGCGCGTTCTGAACTGGGAAAAGGGCGCAGACTCAGAATGACGGGACATGAGATCTGAAATCAAAAGACGGCGGACATAGAACGTTTGACAAGCAAACGGGACAGCTGCCCATGAAGACTGATCTGGCTCGTCAGCAAAGAGACGTTGAAAGAGTAACCAGAGCGAGGACGCAGAGAACGCACCTCTGCCAGAATCACCTCCTCAAGCTCCATGGCGTCTCCAGTGAAGAATGCCAGCGAGCCACGTGTCTCGCACTCGGTCTTGATGGCGCTCTTCTGCCACGTGGGCGTTCCTGATAGGGCACCAAATGAGGAGAGGCTTCAAGGGAAAATTGCGGAACTCAATCATTTCCAGTCATCATGCCAAGATCCACTTTTTCGAGGCTGGATGAAGCGCGAAACCCAGACCCTTTCGACGTTACTCAAAACGCCCTTTAGTCCAATTGATCGATAGACTAGCGCCCTTCAAAGAAATTGGGCAAGATCACGGAGGCTACAGCGCACATTGCTCGAGAAAGAGACCCGGAGTTTACCGATCGGAACTACGAAGAAGGAAGATTTATTCAGCAAAGACCAGCAACTATTTTCACGGAGGCAACTGCTGGGGAAGAGTGCTTTCGACGTTGATCGGGGATGCTAACGAGAGGCTCCGTCGCTCAACAAACTTCTGATTGAAAACAGACCGGTTTGACGTAGATCGGCCACCGAAATGGAGAACAACTGCGCACAGGCAAACCATTGCGAGGGAGCGCTTGAGAAGCGGCCGGGAACAGCTTACCGGGGGCACCGCCGCGCAGCAAAGAGTTGATGTGAGGAGCCGCGTCTGAAATCAACCACCAATTGCGGAGGACACTCAACCATCAAGAGAGCGCTTCGACCTTACCCCAACACCCTAAATCCTACAATTCTAGCACCTGAAAACCCCGACACCTCAAAACCCAAAAGCTCAAAACCCCAGAATCTTGAATTGACCCGAAAAAGCTCACCAGGAGCGCCATCTCGCAGCGAAGAGTGGATGTAGAGAATCGGGGCGGCGCCCCGCTCCCTCAGTTTGGCGATCACGCCTTCCTCCGTCAAGTTCTCTTCCTTGACGTAGGTTTGCATCGGCAGGTTGACCGAAACCATGATGTAGCCGCGTTTCGAAAAGGCCAAGCCTGCGGGGTGAAAAGGAAAGCGATCTTATCTCACGGTCTGCTGTAAGTGCGCTGTAGAAAAGCACAGCAAAGAGTTTTATTGTCCCCACCCTCGCCATCAACAATCATGCTCACAGGATAGACTTCGAAAGGTGAGACCGGCAAAGTGCGCCGCAAGCCCCGTGTCACGCAGAAAGAGTCTGCTGTTCGCACTTGCATTGCAACATCCAGGCTTCGTCAAACAGGGTCAAACTGTCCAACAGCGTCAAACAGTCATGGTCTGGGGAGTCAGTCACGCCAGCGTCGCAGCTTGCTCGCGACTGATTGCCATGCATTGAGCCTTTGAAAGGTCACCAACGGGGTCATTCAGTGCCAGGCTCAAGCGATCAAGCCCCTGGAAAGCCGCACTGGTCTCGATCGATGCGGTTCCTGGAGAGCTTCGAAAGGTTTCCAAAAAGATGACCAAAATATGCAAAGCACATTTTGCTTGTTTGTCAGACTCACCCACAATGGGAGGCGGCTCGTCGAAGTCACCATCCTTCTCGCTGTCCACAATCCCCCGCAGATACGGGTTCTCTTTGCTGTAAATGCTGCAAGAGTTGCCAACGATCGTTTCATGGTTTGGGGAGATGAGTGCCGCACGCTGTCGAGCACACCTTTGCCTTGTCCAGCAGAAAACAAACTGACCAAAGAAGTCGTCCTGTGAGCTAGAAGCGGACTTTCCTTTGATCTGATCAAGGCCCTGTGAAACAAACGGCTGGGGGCGTCAAAGGGCTTCAGCACGAAACGTTCCTGATTCTGATTGCCGCGTCTCTGCACTCGGCATCCAAAACTTTAGAACGAAGACACCATCTGAGTAACCCGTATTGATCGTGATATATCAATTGTGTGAACGATCCAGTCCCACAACGTTCTGACAGCGAATAGACGCGTATGGTAGGAACGGAAGAAGGATTAGGCAATTGGTCTCCTTGACAGGGCTAGTAGTCGCTCAGGAACTTACCCTCCCAGATACCTCTCCTTTCGCCCGCGTGTGTCAAGCCCCGCCTCTTCGATAACGCCCTGCACAGTTGACACGCAAAGTGGTATCAGCTCCCACAGACATTTGAACTTTGAGCCATCGCGGCATAGCGCATCTCAACCAAAGTCATATGTTTTCTCTAGTTTCAGATTTGTCTGCAGTTCACAAGAAGAATGAACGCTAGAGCAGGCAGTTCACAGCAAGTCACAGCAATTGACAGCAAGCTTAAACAATATCCGGATTTCCATGTGGCAGAGACTCGCGACCGGTTTCCGCCCTTGCAATTCATCCTAACCGCACTTGGGGATCGGCCACAAGAAGGAAAGACGGAAGGCATCTGGAAAGCTCACCACTCTAAATCCCGCCGCACCTAGATGCTCAATGGTCCTGGAAATGTTCTGCAAGGACGAGAATAACAATGACGAGCGGTAACGGGTTTGAAGTAGACAAACTTTCTCCGACTTTGACCGTAACTTAGACACGACATTCTCGTAGCGGGTAGGTGCGAAACAAGGAAGAAGCCGCTCGAGAGATCCGGCATCTCAAAGCTCGACCGCCTTCTCAACCTGTTAGACCTCCCTGTCACGTTCACGATGCCCTTTTCCGGACCGAACCTTACAAAAATCAAAGAGCGTCCAAAAAGATGAAATAAGAATCAACCTCAGGCCCCCTTTTCTTATTTAGACGGAACGAAATGCCGCGTGTCAATCAGATAGGGCCTATACCTTAGAATAAGGTCTCTTACCAGTCTCGAGATAGACGCGCTCATGTACACTGAGTTCCTCTATCGTGCAATCAGGTTGTGTTCTTACTCCAATGTTAGACGCACCTGTTTCGGGCATCCCGCCTTTGGCAATTTCTGGCCCATCGGGTTGAGCCCCGCGTATTGCACCATCAGCACCGCATCGAACCCGATCGACTCGTAAAAGTCGCCCACCTGCGAGACGACACGTGGCAATCACTTCCCCATGCGCTACATGGGCTTCCCTGGAAATGCAGGTTCAATCGAGACTTCTGCGGATCTAAGCAGAGGAGCTTATCAACAGGGCACATTGTATTGCACGTCGCTGAAGCAGCTGTAGAATTTGGTCCGTCGTTCCGGGTTATGAGTAAGAGTAAGAGCAGGAGACGCGTCACACTAGAGGATCTATCGAGACATGCCCCTTAGGCACACTGTCAGCTCGAAGTTAGCAACACAGTCGCGTGTCGGCACGGGTTACGGAGAATGCGCGCTTCTTCGACGCTGCTTTACAGGCACGAAAAGGTTCTTACTACCCTCTATCAGCGGACTTTGGAGCAAAAAGGTTTTGTAAAGAGGGGGAACTCACTCTCGTCAGCAGCATGCATCGTGGCTGGGCCTTCCGATGCTCCAGTATAACTGCGTTCACCCTGAAAATATGGGTTACAGTTGGGTTAGCCGAACGCAACTTTGACCATCTTCTGAGAAACTTTCGGAGAAGGGCTTGAGACGGGCCTTCCAGTGCACCGGTCTGATTGCGTTCACCCTGGGATTCAAAAGCCGGGTCAGTTCGACGTGAGAGAATTGCCTTCTGAAAAGGAAACGGGAAGAAAAGATTTGAGTAAACAATCTCAAATTACAGAATCGCCACTGCGATCGGCCAGAAATTTTCTCCCGGATGCTCTGATGTCTCTCTGATGCTCCAGTTTATCACCGTTAGCTCAAGTTAGACTGGCAGGGAAGAGACAGCGTTTGAGAGGTCAAGGAATGGGGTTAACTTACGTCCCCGGTTTGACCTCCTCGTCGAGACCCAGCATGCTATTGAAGTCGAGCTTCTCTCGCATCAGTTGCGCGTCAGGTTTATCGCAGGCCTCCATTCTCTGTACGGGAAGTCCGAAACGGGTAAAGATTAGAAGGTCAAGAGACGCTGGGTAGATTAGTAAGGACAAATTAACCAACAGAATATCTCTAAGGAGGGAACGGGATGCTATGCGTCGGGTAGAGTGAGAGTGGCGCGTCGTCACACACCAGGTTTATCGCAGGCCTTCATTCTCTGCATTAGTTCGAGAACGGAATAAACGAGATTTGGTTACCACATTTCCAGGCCATACAATCCCACTCTAACCTTTTCGCCTGAGCCAGCATGCGATTAGAAGTCTAGGTCTTTTGTGCATCATCCGCGTGTCAGCTTATCACAGCCAGTTTATGCATGAGGTTTAACAACCGATTCCAGCGAAAGTAAGTAGTCATCTCAGAATCAAGCTTCTCGCTTATCAGCAACGCGTTGTACTTATCGCAGGCGTCAATGTTCTCGCTTGGTTTAGAACCAGGTTAAGGAAAGCATTGAATATCGTGTTGCTACAACGTCAAGAAAGGAGGGAGGCTTGGCAAGTTATGAATCTCAAAGTTCGATGTTGTGAAGCGTCATAGAAATGATGGCGACAAGCGCGACACGGGAAAAACGGCCTAGGTTTTGGACAGAATATCTGTTGAAGGAAACATTTGACGACATCCGCTAGACAAAAGTGGAAAGTGATCCGACGAAGTAGAAAGGGTAGAGTAGCACCTTTCGTCTGGAGGAGTTTTCACGAACTGAAATCGGAACCAGCAGACACTTTGTGGACACAGGCAGAAGGGCAATAGGTTTGAAGGGCAACGTAAATCTTACACATCGAACTTCTTGGAGATAAAGTAGACTTCAACCTTGTGGCTACAGCTGACGATGGTGTTCAAGATTCCATCAAGAAAACAGCTGCTGCTCGAGTTGCTAGAAAAGCAAAAGACACTCATTCAATCATAGATATTTTCGCCTCGTGTCAGATACTGTACAAAAGCAAGTGAAAGCAGACTGGAAAAAGTCTATGTCTGTGATGGAGAAAGGGCACTACCTCTATCCACCAGTCCTTGTCCTCCCTCGTCTGAAACGTACTGTCGATCTTTTCTCGGGCCTTCGGACCCGCTCTCGCACGTCCGAAGAACGAGAAGAACGTCCGCCTGAGAGAAAAGTGAAGCCGGTGGCTACATACCGTTGATTGCCCACTGGACTCTATGTGGTGTCAAAACGGGTGCCTCTGCCCCAAAAAGAAAGTTATGCATTGTGCGTGGTCCACGTCAGAGCGTCTGTGGATCATTGCAACAAAGTTTCCAAATGCCTTTTGTTTCCGAGTTGAATCCGCCAGATCTCTTTCTACTCCAATAGAATGTGCATCTTCCAGAGATTACTTCTTTCAACAAAACAATCTATGTCTATTGTTCTTGAAACCACCACCCACAGAGCTTGGCCAACACAAGTACAGCACATACCAAGCTGACTCAACCAGCTTTGAAACTGATTATTACATGAAACCGCTAGCAGAGTAACTTGAAGGGCCTTGGCCATCACAAGTACTGTACATATTGGGCTTATTCGAGCAGCTTGATTTCAAATCTTAAGAAAATGACAAGCAGAGTAGGAGCTGAAAAAAAGGCTCAGAAAGCTTACCTCGGTTGCGTTTCAAGAGCCTTGAAAGGGGCCCCCAAGAACGTGCTGGAGCCTGACCCTGTCACTCTTCCACCACTCCAACTAGGAGCGGAACTTTTGTCGCTTCTGACCAGAGACGCCGCCCGCCACCCGTGCTCATACCACTCTGCGGCTGCGCACCTGACACTTTGTTTCTTCGAAGTGGTGACATCACCTGCGCCAGCTGGCGAAAAATATCCCCTTGCGACCTGAGCTTTTGCCAGCATTCTGGAAACCCTTGTGGCTTTGATTCCCCTTGTGAGTCCCGAAGACCGACTACTTGTCAGTGTTGAATAAACCCTTGGGGAAGTTGCGACCGGCGAACAATGGGAGCTCGCTACGCATTTGAGAGCGTTGGAATGCAAGAAACGTGCCGCCTTATTGGTGACGGCAGCTTTCGCCGGCATTGCGTTTCTACATTGGAAACCCATTCGAGTGGCACAGCAACGCAATTGCCTGGCAGCTAAAACAGCGCCCAGGATCATGGCCGCCCGCTTTGACACCAAATGCGCGGCGTTCGCGCACAGCTCACTTTCCCGTCACCATTTTGGCCCCAGCTGGAAAGAATGGGGTCATGAGGAACAGCTTGCATAGGTTCGGCGCCCTCGCCTCTTTGCGCACAATGCCAGCATTGAGCAGCATTCTGCAGACTAGTCTTCAGCCAGAGACAACTTCAAAATTGGGGAGCGCGCGAAGTGTGCTCAGTGCTGAGGTTACAGAACTAGCAGCGCGGACAGTTCAAGGCCGATGACGGTAAAGGGGTTGCAAGGGTCAAAAGTGTGAGCTTTACCACTCTGAATGATCGGTCTCACCTGCGCATGAACTCACGCCAGGAAGAGGTAGAAGCTTTCGAAGTTTGCTGAGGAAGCTTGTTGAGAGAGGTGCTTAATACCTGTTAAACATAACTCCGTTTTCTGTGGATTTGAAATCCATTCCAAGGTGGTGAAAGAAGAGAAGCAGAAGCGGCGGCATGCAATATACCGTATGCAGTTAAGGCTGTCGCTGCGGCATTTGAGCATTCTGAGGCCGCTGCATAAGGAAAAGATCTGAATCAGCCTTTCTGCCCCCAGCTGCAAAAGTGGTGGCATTACAGGATTCTGTGAGCAACCCTGCAATCCAATAAAGGATTGAAAACATCCAATTTTGTACATTGTTTCTTTCTTCGCACTTTTAACTTTCTTTCCATCCCAACATCTAAGAAAAGGGCGAATCACAGCAGGCCAACATGGCATTGCTCCGGCGCGTGCTTGCGTCCAGTTTCCTGCAATCCAACCAGGTACTTGGAAGTTTTCAATCCAGATACATCGCTTCCGCAGCACACCATGCTTTGCTAGCAGAGCAATCGACGGGCCAATCAGACGCCTCCACACATACCACCTCTTCGGACGCTTCTTTTCGGACAGCGCAATCGGATGGATCGATTCGGACGCCAAACACTAATGTAAACAGTAGCGCGGGATCCCTTGCGCCAGAAGAGTTGTCGGAGTTTCTGAACGAGACGGCGATGTCAGTGGAGGAGCAAGCGATGAATCCCGAGGCGAGACAATTCGAGGAGCAGCAAGAGGCATTGCTGGATGACCTTGAGGCGATGGCGCAAGAAGCGGCGGGGCCGAGGCGGCAGGTGATTCAAGGCTTTCTGTTCCCGGCTTCCCTTTGTGGCACAGTATGTTTCATCTTTACGGTTGGAAGACAGTGTAGACGACAAGTGAAGCCAGATGCTTGTAGCTGTGCCCAGCGATTTCGTGCAGGAATGAGGCCACACAGTGGCGGCAGGTGATCAAGGCTTTGTCCCCCTCGCTTCTCTTTTGGCGCAGTCTGTTTGATTTTTGTAGTCGGAAGGGTAGCATAGAAGCCAAGTGAACCCCGATGTTTGTTGCGATGCACTGGGAACCTAAATAGGAAGCGGCCGCACCGTGGCGGTAGGTGACGGAGGCTCTCTTTCCGATGTCATCATTTTGGCGCAGTGTCCTTACGACCTTGATTATGTAGCTTAGACGCCAACTGAAGCCAGACTGTTTTGCACAGAGGTACTGCTTAAGTGGTCCGAGTTATAGTCTGAGCAAAGAGCCATCTGTCCAATTGAGCCAGACTCACCAGTCGTAAGCCAATGCCTGCATTCGCATATTTCAAGTGAGAGGCTTTGAACAGTCGTTAAGACTCCCGTAGCGTTCTACTTCAGTCGCCTGCCACTCCAATGGGTCGTCTTCCACTCTGAGCGCACTCTTTCCAAGGCCCCACCCTCGAGCTTCGTTTTCTTGCAAGTCCGGTAGCTGCCTTCCCGTAGGATGCTTCTAGGCCAAGCTGCTCAGTGCTAGCCGATCAAGTTTTGATCGTGGAATCCACCTGATTGTTTCTGCCTCATCATTTGCACAGCTCTCCTTGAAGAACACCTCCAACTTCCAAGGCCAACGATAGCCGACCGAAGACCCCGCGACAACTGTCCATGACGATTTCTGGATTTGCAACAACGCCCTGAGGGGCCATTTTGCCACAACAAGCCTGTCTCTCTTTTCGAATTGGTACAATTCTTATATCTCATTCCTTCTCAACAGGCCCCTCTGCCAGAGGACTTTGTCTTCACTCCTGAACCAACGATCGCCGCTCAACCCCCCACTCCAAAGCCCGCACCTCCAAAAGCCCCCGCGACGTTCCCAACGTTCATACCCCCGGCCGACAAGTCAAGGCCGGCACAACCAATCCTGACTCTAGACGACGCGCTGAAATTTATCAAAGTGAGTCGAAGATCTCACTGGCTTCTCTCACTGGCTTCTATCTCTTATTGAGCTTTTGCGGAGGGGTTCATCAAGAAGTTGGCACTCCTTGATTTGGTAACCGTTCTCAGCAAGGGCCCCGTTTGTGATTGCTCCCTGAAGTGAAGGGAGGGTGTTGTTGGAAGCAACGGTCGGTTTTTTGCTTAGATTTGATGCCAAAGTAGGTGCAGATGGAAGAACAACCCACAAAGGATCTGAACGAATGGCAGAAAGTCAAAGGCTGCGAAAAAGTGCGATGTTCCAAAAGGATCTTACAGAGGTAAGTGAGCCGAGTGTTGGTGAGCCAGACTCGGCTGGTGTCTCGTGTTGTTTACCCTGGGAACAATTTCTGATGGGTGCGGCCACCTTCATTGGGAAGCGATGGTTGCGTCCTGGGTTCCATACGCCGCCACATTCACTTGAGAGTCGGCAAAAATTACGGAGATTGGCGTCCGAACTTCTTCAAGGAACACACCTGTAAGAGCAAGTCCAGCGGCGTCTGCCTGAGCACCACAACAGCTGCTGTGGGAAAGCGCTGTAGTTGGGTCACCATAGAAAGGCTGGAAAGCCGACCTCTCGAGAAAAGTTGTTAGCCAATCAAAATCACAGACGGGTACTTTGAGCACTTTCAATGAACCCCTTTAGATCAGCGCGTCCTCTTTTGTGCAGTCAAACGCAAAGGCGAAGTTTGACGAGACAGTCGAAGCTGCGATCAAGTTGGGTGTGAATCCGAAGCGAGGGGATCAGATGGTGCGAGGAGCGGCGTCCCTTCCACACGGGAGTGGAAAGGTGGGCGTTTGTAGCCTCCCTGGGTGCACGTTTCGTTCGTTCAAAAGGGTGAAAGCCGACAGTCAGGTCATCCTTAACTAGTGGTTTCCTGCGTCCTCTTCTATCCGCTTGTATCGTCGCTACTGCTGTCTTTCTGCAAGCAGCTAGCTGCTTGTCCGATGTTCTGAGCGAGCGTTGGATTAGTCGGAGAGCATGTGTTCGTAGCCGCCTTCCAAGCTCCTGCAAGCTACCGCTTGCGGGGTAGCTTGCACGCCCACAGAATCCCTACTTCGGCAAGCACTGTGCGAGGGGATTGCCCTGTCATTGATTGCCTTCTGCACAATCCACTTCCTTGATTCACCCAAAACTTCTACGTGTGGTTAGATTCGTGTCGCTTGAAAGCGTTCTTCCTGTTCTGAAGGTCTTGCTTCGATAAGATTCAGACTCGTAAATTTCTATCTGCCCAGCTTGTTCGAATCAACAGTTTGGGCGGCCGGACTCGCTATCGAGTCCGGCCGCCCAAACCGCTAAAGCTGCCGGAACTGACGTCATCCGCTGCAGGCGAAGATTCCTTGGAATCCCGGCTGACCTTCAGTCTTCAACCCCTACTGTAGCCGGCTGCTTTAGTCCGTTGGTCCGACTCAAATTTGTAAACTATTTCAGCTGCCGGATCGGGTCGCAGTCTTCGACATTTGGCTCGGCCGATGAGGAGGCGAGAGCGGCAGGTGGTGACGTCATTGCGGCAGATTGAAACTCTCACTGGAACCCGTCTGACCCTCAGTTTTCGAATCCTTTTTTAGCAGTCTGCCCTAACGGAGTCTAGATTCATGATCTCGAATCTTCTTTCGGTGCAGCCGGTTCGGATCGCGGTCTTCGCATCGGGCCCGGCCGCCGAGGAGGCGCGAGCGGCGGGGGCTGACGTGGTGGGCGCGGACGATCTGGTGGAGGAGATCAAGAAGAGCGGGGGCAAGCTCGACTTCGACCGGTGCATCGCAACGCCGGCAATGATGCCTATGCTCGGACAAGTGAGCTTTCACACTGCCTTTACACTATGATTCTTAAGGTTTGTTTGCAATGATATACTTTCTGGCATTTTGTCGCGTCTGAAATCTGGATCAGGAAGAGCGGGGGGGAGCTTGGTCTCGACCGGTGCATCGCAACGCCGGCAATGATGCCCATGCTTGGACAAGTGAGCCTTGGCCATCTTTCTTGTATGATAGATCACAACTCCTTTGGCTCTTCTCAATTCTGGTTTGCCAAGCTTTGTATGTGAGAGTTGCGCTCCTTCGGCTCATTGTCGCCACGTGATTGTTGGTTTTGTAAGCTTTTGATCAGATTTGCTGGCTTTGCTTGGTTCTCCTTACAACTCTGGACTTTCAAGCTTTATGTGCGAAAGTCGACGTTCCTTTCCTGTCCGATGGGGAGCTTGGGTTGAGCAGAGGAAAGCTTGACTTCGACCGGTGCATTGCAACGCCGGCCATGATGCCTATGCTCGGTCAAGTGAGCTCTCACAACGCTTTTGAATCCTGACTATTTGTGTCTGTCAAAGTTTGTGTGAGAGAATTCATTTTCTCGCTTTCTGTCGCATCTAAGATGTAAGATTCAAGATCGGGGGGAAGCTCGACTTCGACCGGTGCATTGCAACGCCGGCAATGATGCTATGCTTGGACAAGTAAGCTTCTACTCCTTCGTCTCCTGTTAGTGTTTGTATGCGGAGGGGCCGACGGATGAGACTCTTGTTGGGTCTGGAGGGAAGTATACGAGCCCGCTAGGACGAGATTCCCGGCAACGCAAGTGGCGGCCGCTTGCCCAGCTTGACAAATGTGAAGATCTGGAGTTAACCCATGGATCTATTGCTCTGGGCTTCGCTCTGCTTATAGTGAGCATTGTGGGCTTCCGATCATGACTGTCCAACCGCACTCATTCTGTGCGTGCTCTGCTTCGCTGAAATTCCGGCTCAGGACCCAACTTGTGCCTGTTCCAATTTTGAGATTGCCTTAAAAGCAGTTGACATAAATCCGACGCGGTGGGCCTAGTCTGGCCCTACTCGGTCCCATGCTGAAGGGAACGGTGTTGAAGGGAGTGCGCTAGGATTTGCAAACAGTCCATGACCACTTTTTATCACTGTGATATCATCTTTGCCAAATGGCGGACGTTTTCGGCCTACGTGGCCTTGTGCCCAAGTCTGAGGTGGGTACCATCACGAACGACGTGGCCGAAGCTGTGCGCTGGTTCTGCCTTGCAACTACCTCTTAACCACCTCTTAACCATTTTGGTCACCATTTCTGCCAGGTGGCGCGCATCCTGGGCCCACGTGGCCTCATGCCCAACCCCAAAGTGGGCACCATCACGAATGACGTGGCCGAAGCCGTGCGCGCCACGAAGCGCGGCCGCGTCAACTTCCGTGCCGACAAGTACGGGATCGTCCACGTGGGTTTAGGCAAGGTTAGCTTCACCGATGGCGCGATCAAGGATAACCTGGGCGCTTTTGCGGCGGCTTTGTTGGATGCGAAGCCGGCGGGGGCGAAGGGAGTGCCCGGGAGATACGCGGGTTATTTGGTTAGTTTGAACATGTCGTCGAGCATGGGCCCCGGAGTGAAGGTGGACGTCAAAAGCGTGGGGACGATGGGCGAGAGTTTGCGAGCGCAGCAGGCTGGTTGAGGCCGGTTGGTCCTTATCTAAGAGCAGGGCATCGAGCAGAGCTACTTTCGGGTCTCAGCCATTGAGTGGATACCGAACACTGATTGAGACCGCTTTGTGCCAGCCATGCTGGCCGCCATGATGGTTGCGGAATTGGTCCCCAATTGGAAGATGGGCCGGCCTCTCATTCTCCACTTCGACTCCAACGTGACGCGCCGTCCGATTTGGCCTAAGCCCGGCCCAGCCCGGCCGCCATATGCCGGCATGTACAAGATTGGACGGCACTGACTCAGTGAGCGGCAGTACGGTGATGCACGATACTTGAGCATGTAACTCTAGCTGGTCAATCAACTTAAGCATCTGCACATTGCATGCACATGCATGGATGGTGAGCCAGTCATGCAGCTCGTATATGAGCCGCGGCCGGGCCTGACTTCTTGTTGAAGAATTCGGATCGAGTTGGCCGTGCCGGGTACCGAAACTTATTGAAACGGTCGAAGCGTCGTTACTTCGAATGCACTGCACCGGCACGGTGACCTGAGCGCTGGCCGCCGCGCGCCCCCCAGCCCATGAGCAAACGTACTATTCCGAGTCCATCGATCAATCGGACTTAGTACGAAGGTCGCTAGTGTGGGAGCAGCTGCTGAATCCACCGTAATTTGAAGTGATTCACTTCCAAATCATACGGTATACAACAAAGTCGAAATCGTACTTTCAATCATGTGGGTCATCGTCGAACCCCGGGCCCGCGCTGCGGCCGCGGCCGGTTTCATGCATATGCGCGCATCGAACGCGACCGACACGACCCAGCCGTACCGTCAATTGGCGCAATATGTTGTAGCACAAGCTCTGCTCACCGTGTCTACCTAGCTAGGCCGCCACCCTGTAGGACCCTCGAGTAGCAAGTATGGCCTTGAACGATTCTCTTCTCGTATATGTCGGACGAGAACCTCAACCTCAAAGATCTACTGAAGTCAGGTGACTCGGAGTCGCAATTCGCAGCAAACATGCGCGTCCTCGTTCCCGATTTGAAGCACGCACCATGCGCGGCCCAGATCGTGAGCGAATCCGCATTCATTCTTTTGGCATTATCAATACACAACTGTTGTCTTCTTTTGCAAGCCATACGATTCGCGACCTTAAGTTCCATGTCATGACTCAGTCTGCATCCTATCCTTCTCGTCATCCCCCTCGTCCTCTTCGTGGTAGATGTTCTCCGCCATTTGCCAGATCTGGAGAATGTTATCCTCCGCCACGCTCGAAATGACCCAGTCGTCGTTCTGGTTCCAGGAGAAGTCGGAGATCTTGCTCGTGTGGCCGCCGTGGATGAAGAGCAGCTCGGGGGGGCCGTCTTCCGCATCCTCCGGCGTCTGCTCCTCGCCGATTCTGCACATAATTGGGAACCCGTTAATCAGTATAATACTCAGCTCCTCGTACGCTTAAGCCTAAAATCCTGAAACCCTATATGCAAATTTTCTGCTTTGTTCTTGCCAGATTACGTCCTTCCCGCCAACTCCTCTCGGTTCCCTTCATTCTTCCGCTTCCGTAGTCTGGTGTCGGTCACGATACTTCAATCCGTACTGCCTGATTTGAACGTGCTGACAGATCGACTTGGTATTCGTTTTCTTCGACGCTTCCACTTGTCGCCTTTGAAATGACAAATGACGACAACACTCAGAAGCATTAAAAGACAGGGTATAAGAGCGCCGAGAATAAGGAACTGAAGACAAGCTCGCCAGATGCACCACAGGATTTAAGAAAAATCGACACACGTCTTGCCGAAAGCAGATGGACACGCATTTTTCCGGAGGAGCAATCTTACACGCAGGGAGAAATGGGAGAGTATCTGGTAGAGCGCAGGAAACACAGCTCCAATCTGAGAAAACCCCGCCAGAATAAGATTGAGAGGCGTGACATGAGGGTCTGATTTGGGTCGGGTCAACGATATCCACCTGCCAGAGGCCGAGTCGCGGACATAAGAACGCACTCTGATGACGTCACGACTGAAACAGGCCTGCCAAGTCAGCTTTCAGACAACGAGGGGTTGAAGTAGACTCGATAAGAATCGTGAGGAACCAAAGCAAGCTGGGTTCCGGTGATGTAAGGGTCGAGAAAGACGGGAAAGAGTAGCGGCAAAGGCAGAAACAAGGCAGTCCAGTCGAGGAACAGGCGAGCCAGCTAATCGGGATCCAAATTGGATTAAGCTAGCCGACCCACTTGCTGAGGTCCCAGATCATGAGCCGCCGGTCCGCTCCGCACGACGCCAGGATGGTCTCGTTCTTTGGATTCCAGCCAACTTGGAACACCTCCTCTCTGCAAAAGAACAACATTCAACATAGTCAGCTCGTAGTATTTTATAGTCACAAAATGTGATAGTCATACTTCAACAGGGACGGGTGGTAGTCATATGAGGGTGTTAGGAGGGGGGTACGTGTGAAGCATGTCATGTTGTGCTCGGGGCCCGGAGTGGGTTAGTGTAAGAACCCACTTTATTCGACCATCAGATCGTTACCAAGATCACGAATCAGGATTACGATCAAACTGGGTAAGGTGACATGATCAAACAAAGCTGTAAGGCTAAAAACAAGGGGGAAGAGTCCAAGGTACTCAATCCGCTCTGCAGTCGTTGAAGTTCCAAAAGTACTGGGACAAAGCGAGAGATTAGTCTGCGCCGAAGTCGAAATAGCACGGGGATAATCAGCGAAACAGTTTGGGTCGAAGTTTGCGAAAGCACCGAGACAAAGAGCGAGGTAGATCTGCACTAGGGGAAGCAAGATGAGGTGCGAGGTAAGTTTGCGCTGAGGTTGCAAAAATACTGAGACCGGGAGCAATATAGATCTGCGCTGAAAAGTGCTGAAATACGCAGGACAAAAAGTCTGCACTAAGGTTGGAAAGTTTGGGACCAGAAAGAGACGCTGGGTCTGCGTGCGTACGTGTGGTTGGAGAACTGGTGCAGGACCCGGCCGGGCGTCCGCATGTCGTGCAGGACGACGGTCTTGTCCGCAGACCCCGTGACCAGCAGAAACTCCTTGTACGGGCTGAAGGCCACGCAATTCACCTGCGGAATGGGTTTGGACTGGAATCAGGGATAATGTAGGTTACGGGGTTTGAACACACGCAACGACTCCGAGGCGGATCGACAAAAATCGGAGGAGGGATTTCTCGCACCTCTGCTTCATGCGATTGCACGGATTCTCTGGAGGGCAGCGGTTTGTCCATCGCCGGTTGCCGGGTACTCCAAGATATAAGATTTCTCATCATTCTCGAACCCACGCAGACAACTTTCTGCCGCGCTACTGACAAACCTGAGATACTCCTTTCTGCACAAACTCCGTTCTCACCGCAGCTTCGTGCGTTTTTACAGAGTAGAGCGGTTCAGTGCCGGCTGCCCAGTACTTCACAGGAGCAGCTTCTCTTCGTTCAGACTAACGAATACGAACTACGGATGGAACCCACAAAGCAGGGAAAAGAAGCAGGGGGAGAACTCACTTTCTCACCTCTCTGCGTGCATTTCGAAAAGTGCAGCGGTTTGTCGACCGCCGGCAGCCAGTTTTGCCGAGGAACAGCCTTTTATCGGTCCGAGATTTCATATAGACCAACTCCGGGACTACTCCACCTCAAAAACGGGGGAAAGAATTTGTTTCAAATTACCTCTGCTCTGTGCGACTCTGTAGAGTGGAGCGGTTTGTCGACTGCCGGCTGCCGGGTACCCATAGGAGCAGCTTCTTATCGATCTCAAGATCATCTCAAAAAGCAATTACAGAACTTAACCCGCCCCGAAAAGGGGCAAGAAGAAGTATTTGATGTCTTACCTCTGCTTCATGGGATTCTATAGAGTGGAGCGGTTTGTCGACCGCCGGCTGCCGGGTATCCCACAGGAGCAGCTTCTTATCGTCGCCCACCGATCCAAACAGGTACTCGTGCTTCGAGTGCCATGCCACGTCCTCCACAACCCCCTCGTGGGCCTGCAATTACAAGTTAACCCGCTCGTTAACCTCTGCTTCGGCGGTTTGGAAGCGGGTTTGGTCAGGTTCGAGCTTTGACTACAAACCCGATCTCCTAGTGGGCCCCTGAGGTCAGATTTAACCCGCTTCTCCAGCCTGCTTCTGTGCTTGAGCAAACGGGTTTGCCGTAGCTCGTACTTCAACTGACGCCGAGTCTCTATCAAATCGTAGCGGGCCTGCAACACTGAGCTTGACTAATTCTTCAAACCTGGTCTGATGGTTTGGTGGACTTCGATCGGGCTGGTTGTATCTGTGGCACTCAAGTCCGACGTCAAGCATGTAAGCATATAGGCGTTTGTGCTTCCGTGCGGCTGCCTGACCTTGTCGGTCTTTTTGTGGACCTTACAGAACAAAATTGAACTCGACCCTCCGCTTTCGCAAGCAAGAATACTTCTGAGGACGGGATTGCCAAGTCTTATCTCAATCAGATGATTGGGCCTCGAGTACACATCACCTCATTGAGCACATGAGCCCTGCAAGTGCTTAACTCAACACCCTGGATCTAAGATTGTATGATTCAGTAGTGCACAAAGGATCGACTCCGAGTAGGTAATCTGCAATCGGACAGTCAGGAAGTCGGATTCTGCATTCGAAAAGTCCAGACTCAGAACGGGTAGAATGATTCAGAAAGGCCATTGAAAACAGAGAGCTGCTAGAATCAACCTCAAAAACCCCTTCTAAGTGAGAACATAGGGGATCCAGCATCCGTTCGGAGTCATCTTAAATAAGTGACCTTCGACAGCGTATTGTTGGAGAACAAAACGAAACAGAATTATTCAGGATTATAACGTTGGACTACAATACTCAGAATCCTGAAGCAAGCAGCTCACCGTATAGATCTGCTTTGCATCCACCGTCTTGGTGCCCTTTGCCAGCCCAGAGATGTCCCAGAGACAGATCTGGGCATCGTCCGAACCGGACAGCAAATGGCCCTCCCGGAACGGACTCCAGGATAGGCCGTAGCCCTGCAGACACGATCAGCGAATACTTAGTCGACTGTGACGAACGCAAGGCACTCTTAGCACACCGAACCGGACTGGGGTGATTTCGTTCCACCGCTCATAACGTCAAGATTAGTCATTACTATATCCATCTCTCCGCTTGAAGTTGGCAAGCGTCCTGCACTTTTGCTTGCAGTTACATAGTCCCCCTCCCTGACTCAGCTTTGTTTGAAGCCTCTCAACCAAGGTCCAGACAGCATATTGGATGCCCCTCAATCAGCCACTTAACTAACTGTCCATTGAAAGTACTTTCCCACCCTAAGCGCTTCCCGACCTAAGCGCCTAGGAATTGACAAAGTGCATCTCCCTTTTCTGCCTTCTTTTTGAGCAGGCTCGGTGGTCTTTCTCTTGGTGGTTTCACTAGTGTTTCGAACCCAGGTTTCCTTCTTGAAACCGGTTTGACTAGCCGACCTCTGTTTCATGCCCCATCAACGAAGGTACCTGCCGCAGGTGTCCTTCTTAGGGGGCCATAATTGGTGTTCATTGGGGCTTAAGGTTGAGAGAATGATCCAATTGGCCCCAATCTCAGATAACCTGCCTCTTGAAAGGGACAGGTGCCCATTATTCTTTAGACCCGTTGCACTAAGGTCGACTGGTCCGGTCAACGCACCTCTGTTTTATGCCCCCGTAACCTCAGGTCCGGACTGCACGTTCCCTCCTGGGGGGGCTTGGACGGGTGCTTGCTGTAGTCAAAGACGTAGACCTCTGCGCTGACGGTCTTTGTTGCAATTAGGAAGGGGTTTTGCGGCATGTACCGCGCTCGGTTTACCTCGCCGTCGTGGTTGATGGACTGCAGTATGTTAACCTGCGCGGAAAGCGGAAGAGGGAACTGATCGTTCAAACGTGTTTGAAGCAGCTTCATATAGCATAGGGGCACGAGCATGCTTGCTTCTGGCGATCGTAGGCAAGCAATTGGCGTGCACACAAGTTGTGTCTTCTTTGAGAAATTCTGAACCTGACAGTTTGTGCCCGTAAGTACCCAATGCCAGAATGCATGAGTGACACAATTGCCACCAAAATGCCACCGATTGAAGTCTGGCTGATGCTCATGCGGGTCCTCAAGACAGAATGTAGGTTCGTTGCTGCAAGTCGCCTTCAGATTTGACTTGCTTGTGGAAGATCAAACACAAATGTTACTGGAGCATTCTGATGAGAGCTTCATTTTCCAAGCAAACCCTGAAAATTCCACTCAAACACAGGCAGTCTTCTCGATCGACGGCCTTCTAAGACGGGCAACTACCAACCACTCAAGATTGGGGCCACAAAGTAGGCTTTTTTCCAAGCACTCAAGATTGGGCCTCGAATCGGCTTTCTTCCGATCAAAAGAAAAGATCAAGTTGTTGAAGTGCTGAGTTGTTGCTGCCGGCAGAGATGATGGCACCCTGGTGGTAAATCTGTTTCCAATTAAACTCCAGCACTTTCCAGGTTGAGCTGAATATTACATCAGCTCAACCACAATTCTTGGTAATGGTGAGTCTAGAATATAATGAGAAGACATACTCAGAGCACAAAGACTTTGGCCAGCAATGCAGATTAGTGCTTTGCTGATCAAACTCCATTTACGCTGAAAGACCCAATCGGACTTTCTCATGCTCGCCGAGGGCCTAGCACCACCATCTGTCAGTCTTTTGGAAGAGCAGCATGAAGCGAAAACCTTTCAGTCAGTGATCAACGTTCCTAAAACGTGATGCTCACACTCAACGAGAAGAAAGCACGAACTCAATCCTAGGCTGACCTTCCCCATCACCCCAGCGTAACCCCCAAACTCGCCCCGCTCGTCGTCGTACTGCCGCGCATCCGTCTCCGTGTCCTCCAACGGCAGCTGCACCTCCGCAATCATCAGGTAATTCTGCTCATTGTCTGACGTGTGCGTCCCCAAGATCAGCTTTTGAACAGAGTAATCTTTCCCCGCCGGTTCGGACCTGTCCGGCAGCCATTGCACTGTAAGACTCGGCCACTCCAGGGCGTGCGTGACTACCAGGTCGTAGAGAAACGGCGTGTTCTTCTTCCAGATCTTGTACTCTTCATTCAAAAGGCGCTCCTCGCCCTCGTCTGGGTAATCGTCCTCCTCTTTTGCCATAGCTCCTATCTTAGTGATACAAAATGCGCAAGCAGGCAATCTTTATTTGCTGCCAGAATCAAAAGACACAGTCCGAATCAAAGATGGCGGCGGCTGACGTCCACGCAAAACGTCAGCAGGGTTGCGCCTTTCTACATTCGAAGACCTGCTCGTGTTCAAATACAAGCTTGCGGGACTCGATTGGTGGTTGTCATGAGGGGTTGTCATAGAGGCAGGCTCGGAATTTCAAGTTGGAAGATTGTCCTTTCGCGCCAAAACATGGGATGTCGATTTCGATTCTTTACAAGGGCTACAACCGCCAATAGAAACAACGGCGTCGATTGCTTCGAAGTGGAGAAGAGGCCTTGTCACTGGAATTCCTGGTTGATCTCTTGTGCCTGCGGAGGCTTTGCTAAGATATCACCTCGATCTTCATCACTGACATCAGCGTCTGCGACGTCTGCAAGAGAGCGCAGCGGCAGCTGGCGGCAGCCCAAAACAAACTCTTGAGCAGCTAGCTGAGCTCCAGTGCAGCCTTGAAGCTGTTAAAAGCTGAAGTGGAGAGACGGTCAAATTCGTTTTCTGCATCGATTGGAAGTGTGAAATACGTCCTGATTCTTTCTTCCTTTGCTTGGGCATCCAAATACTCTGATTTGGCAGACAGACGCTTCAGTTGACTTCAGCAGTCTAGCACGGACTCTGCATTCTGAGATCAAGCCTGGGTCAGCAAGTCTGACAGCGCATGGGGTGGGGCTGGCACTCAAGCACTGCAGAAGGCACTTCTGCGGACCCGCAGGTTGCTAATCAAGGCGAATCAGCTTCTCCGGCTGTTACTGAGGACGTTCTGAAGGAAGGCCGCGAACGATGTTATGAGGTAACCTGCTAATCAAGCTGAGGTTCGGTGAATAACTATCACACAGTATTCTCTTAACAGTTGCGCCACCTGAACGCCGTCCCAAAGTGATGCAGTGATATGCCTGCATCGATTTGGTTGTCATCAGTGTGATGACAAGTTGCACTACCGCACAATCGGTGCCCAGAATACAAATGAGACCTGGGTGCCGCTCCATGTCAGACACGTGCAGTATCCTATTCCTGTTGGGTGCGCACATTTCAGGGCGCCCCTTCTCTGCTCCAACTCATTGGCGCATGAAATTTGTGGGAGACAAGAAACAGAATGTGCTTGGTCCATCTTTTCACATCGGTTCTAGCACTTGGACTGGCAAATTGACTGGGACATTAAGTGGTTTGAGGCAATTTAATGAGAGGCTTGGGTCACACTCTTCCTCTATGAATGCAAGCCTCAAGATGCGCTGTGCCTTTTCTTTGGTACCATTTGCCCACATAGCCAAGCTTTGCTTTTGTTAGGGACTCTAGCGAGATTCACTGCTAAGATGCTAACATCATCGTTCTCAAAAGTGACATGCTATTGAGATTGCCCGTTCACTTGCAGGCCCGGGATGCCTTCTATGCTTGCCTTGGTCAAGCTGGGCAGTTAGATGCTAAGGGTGGTGGCTTGGCACGAGGGATCCCTTCAAAGTGTGGACAATTGCGAGCACAATATACAAAACTCTGTCGAGCTTCTTGGGTAAGTCGCCTTTTGCTCTCTTACTTAGAAGTACTCTGCTTTCGGGGTGCGTATGCAATGCCGGAGGACACAAGTTGAAGTTTCGTCTGTCACAGAATCTTCAAGATTCTGTGGTGATGTCATTGTCATGGGCTTGTGATGTGAATC
>DF237471.1:0-48222 GCA_000708835.1 Klebsormidium nitens
ACTTCAGGCTTGAATGCCCTGGTTCTTGAATCTCACAGCCGGCCGTGCACGTCGATGACTAACTTTAGCAAGGATCCAGATCTGGCATGTTCTTGCTTTCGTCTATGATTGTAAAAGAGGGGCCGTGTGCTAACTTCGTGTCCGTTGTAACTCAACAAGTCTGGAGCAGGTGACTTTCAAGCGCGGATTTGTTTCGCGAGCGTCGCTGCTAAATCGGCTGGCCAGCGATTTAATGTGATTGTTTCTTCAAACATACGCCATGTTCCAGAATAAAGAATTACGGTCCACTCTTACATTGGATTCAAAGTCTTCCGTTCGTCATCTATCAGGGTCGTAGATGTCTGCAGCGCCCTTAGAAAGGTTCAGGCCGCGTCTCCGAGTCCGATTCTGTTTCTTCAAGATGTCGTATCCTTGTTGTGGTTCTTGCTCGATACACCATTAAAAAAGACGGCTGCGATGTGCATGGACGCTCTGGGAACAGTGCTTTCCAAGAACTCTTCCGCGCTCCGACGCCTGAGGCCGTCTAATCATCGGAAAAGCACAACCAATTTTTGCTGTTGTATCAGCAGGCTTACTAGTCCCCCACGCCGTCCTGCTAGTACTGCCGCGAGAAGCAAAAGCCGGCTCTCCTTTCAGAACTTAACTTACTCTGTGGGCGTAGTGTGCCCGTGGATCGCAGTATTGCCCATCAATCGCACGATCCAGATTGCGAATTCAGCTACGACCGGGGATGACCTAGTGAGGACTAGGCTATCATGCACCGCCTGCATGTCACTGTCGAACTCTAGTGTTTGATTTTGTTGGTATGTTTTGTCGCACTGTGCACTGCAGCAATTGAGCCTCAAATTATGCTTACTGATCGGCTTGGTGATCAGGTATTCTAGGGTGCTGTTTATGAATCACACGTGCTCTTGTTTTTATTCCGCCGCTTTTTGTTCTGCTGTTCCGCTATATGCGTTTCTGATCCGTTGTCCTGGTCGAGAATTATGGACGCGAGTCGACTGCTCACGTGGCCGCGCCGAGCTCAGAAAGGTTTCTTGGGAGCTTATAACAAGCAATTTGATGGCTTTCCACTTCTTTACCAAGCGTTGGGAATTATCTGTGTTTTGTTGAAGGGAAGTGTGTGCGGTGGCTTTGACGTAATAAAGGCTTCTGAGAGGGGGTCCTCTCTCAGAGATCTTGCTCACACACTAGTTTCTGATGCCATCCTGGTCCTTTCTCTGGCCCTGATTCGTCAATTTGAAGCTAGCTGGTTTTATCCTTCGAGGTTACGTACCCCCAGAAACCATCCTGCATATGTCGATGTGGCCTCTTCTTCTCCGTTTAAAACCTGCTAATTTTCTTTTGCTGAATTTGAAACATGTCCAGTCCATCCTTTATTGCTTTGCGTACTGAATCGGCGCTCAAACCAACGCGATGCTCCAAGATGTATGGCCAAGACGATTTATGCTGCTACGTAGCGCGCATCTCGATGCTTGCAACGGTGAAGCGAAATTCTTCCTGGAGCCGTATTGCGGACCTCTGAATACTGGCTAAGCAAATCATTGAACGGGAGCGCACTTCTTCTAAGATTTTGAGATGCAAAAGCGCGCCATATATTGACTTTGACTGGCACACATTTGATCGATTTTTGCGCAACCCTTATCACAATACCTCGGGTTCTGGGGAGAAGTTTGCATGGTGGATCGAATTCGTGACCAAGTTGAACTGGATTGGCAAGGAGAGGATTGACGTGGCGCCAGAAAGTGCGCTACTCCTCCCTTTTGTCACTTTGAGCCAACGCACTACGTAACGATCGTAGGACAGGAAGGAAGACACGTTCTGTTCTGGATCCGGAAAGCAAATTCTCCGCGGTTTGTTGTAGTGCGAGGGCCCCTCAATCTGGTGATCTTCAAATCAGCAGCCATATTAGGTTAATTCGGACACTGGCCTTTCCAATCCTGACAGTAGAGCCAAGTGGCGGGAATTATACGCGGACCTTGTCTTGGCCGTGTCATGCTGCCAGCTCGGCTTCCGTGAAGGTTACGGCATCAGTCACATCCGAGCGACGTTCGAATTGACTTCTGGACTCAGACTCTGTTTGGCAGCCTAGCAGCCTCTCTTCAAAGTCCATATCGTTCCGTACAGCAGACCCGATGCTGTATGTGCCGATGTTAGGCTATTTCAAGCTTAGCGAATATTGAGGACGAATACTGGTTGCACCAGGCTACATTGGATAATATTCTGAAACAGCTCGCAGTACCTTTTCCCAATCAGCACCTACTACGCTCAGGATCACGGTCCGCGTCGCCCAGAGCTTTTTCTTGCTTGCCCCTGCTTTCGATCCGCCTTCCAACACAACTTTCATTCCCGAGCATCTAAAAACCCGTCCGGCAGCTTCAGCTTGCTTTTCTCCCCCCGGTCTCGTCTTCGTCCCCTCCCTTCCGCGCGCGCGTGCGCGGGGGGTCACGCGGCGGGCTGATGCGTGAGGGCCCCCCGGCCGGCCGCGTCCGACGCCGGGCGCAGCATAAACTGAACCGCTCGGCTTCACGGTTCTTGGGCTAAATTCATGTGGGCAGAGTCTTCGGCCGGGACGAGGTTTTAAAAGTTGGTCAGAAGCGTTTCTCAGGCTTGCTCGAAGTGTGTTCGTTTATCAAGGACGTATGAAGCGTCGATGGCTCAGAGGAATTCGGAAGGGGTGTCGGGGTGGTTAGACTTGTCAGAAACCTGTTTATAGTGGGAGGTTCAAATGTTTCGCTTTCGAAGCCCGAGTCGTAAGTCTGCCCAGATTACCAATTTGCACACCACTTTCGGTCCATCGAGACCCCTTTGAGGTGCCGTCCGTTGGAACCCATCCTAGATTTGCATGACGGCGCTCGATCGATCTTAGCTCTGGAGATATTGTTCGCTGAAAAAACTCTGTGCCGTCTGTCGTCGCCTCCGCTGACGCTCCGCGTGCTCAACTCTGCTCTTGCCGGGCCTCTGTAGCTTCTTGTGGAAAGATTCTCGCAATGCCCCATAGGGCTTTCTTAATTCTCAACGGCAAGTCGTTGAGATCAGACTCGAAGGGCAGCAGCCATAACGCAATTACTGGTAAGTTGTTTCGTGTACCGTTGTTCTTGGTCTGTTCACTTTCCGGCTGGGTAGAAGTCTGCCGGAGGGCTGTGGAATTTTCTCGGTTTCAATCTCAGCATACCGCAATCGTGAAATCCGGAAGACCTTAGTGTTGAAGTCTTTGTAACGACTGCAAGTCTGTGTAGACTTTGAAGAACGGCGGTGATGTAACTTTGAGAATGGGCGCTTCTCATAGCAGCTTCGCGCACCCATTGATCAGTTCCTGATGCTGCCCACCACGATTTTAAAAGAAAGCCGCCTGACTCTGATTGTCTAGATGATCCGTGTAACCATCTATCCGAAGTTTTCTTTCGGAGTAGTTGTCTCTCGCCAAGCAGTGCTCGGATATGTACGAGACTCAAAAGTCCGAAAATAGGTTAAATAAAAATCAACCGATTGTGTTTTTGGCAGATCATTTGATACCGTGCATGGCCGTGATCAAGAGGCGTCCTGTTGGGGATGAACAAATCTCCCAGGCTGATCCGGAGGTGCACCTGATTGACGCCGGCCAGCCTTTTAGAGATTCAAGATGGTACCTTTGTATGATTACCAACAGCTGCGTAGTGTCTTGTGCGTCCGTTGTTCGACGAGTCAAGCGTGCCACTCGTTTGCGGCACACTATTGCATCTTTTGGGTCGTGAATTACGGTTCTGGACGTATCGACTCTGGGTTTGTGCGAGCGATCCGACCCCTTTCTGAAGTCCTGGTAGTCTGACGATTGTGTACGCATTTACAAACATTGAGAATTTAATGAGCCCTGGACGAGTTCGAAGACGTACGAAACGCAGCGAGGAACTGTATCCAGACAAGGAACGCGGCGGTCGGGCACCATCAGTCGTTTCTGAAAGGTTTGGCTTGTTTCCAACGTTTGAATTTGAGCTAAGAGTACTAACCGGCGACTTGGTTTGATAGAACATTAAATGCGCGTGCACGTGGTATTAGCAAGCTACTGAATGTTGTCTCGTTATATTGTCGAGGCAGATTGTGTGCAACGGCTTTGACGTGACTTCTTTTGGGAATAGGTGCTCAAGGGCGCTTTTCATACGTCTCACCCTCTGATGCCGGTTGTATCCCGTTCCCGCCAGCCCTGATGCGGCTTGCCACATTATTTGTATTATCTATGTTGTAATCAAAGTATTCGTAGACTATTCTACACGACACGGTAAGCTGAACTGTGCTTCTAGCTCTGCCCCTGGAATCTACCGCTTAAAAATTCCTTGACTTTTGTCACGTGTTCAGCATCCACAGCTGGCAGATAGCTGCTTCAGTGGCGTTCGACTTATGATTCACCCCTGCAGCCTGCGCGCGCGTTGTCAGATTGTCCGCTGCTGTACTCTAAGATCGGAACTGTACCAGGGCCGAAGCGGAGCATGCAAGTAACAGCGATTGAAGTGAGATTAAGCCCACTGTGACTTCAACATCCGGTTCGCTGAGAGTAGGAAATTCTAATTTGGATCGGCTGCCGTTTGCAACACCGGGTTGGCCCGCCGGCCCGGCGGCGGGGCCACCCAGTCGCCTTACATGGGCTTTCTTTCGCCAGCCTCTGCTTTTGTCCACCGTCTACGACACGTAACTCGTGCGTTTGATCGCTTGAAAACCCGACGGCAGTCACCTCTTTGATTGGTGGCGCACGTAAGCTTTCGCTTTTAAAAACCAGTTTCTTTCCACGTGTGATATTTTTGATGCCCGAGTCTAGTCGTTACGCTCCTACATAACACGTTCCAGCATTGCAAAGTGCAGAATAAGTGGGCTTGACCTTAGAGGACTACACTAGTAGGCGTGCGTCTGTGCTTGCCATCCAGTTTGCTCCATGCAGAGCCCACAGAGAGATCGTTGATTTGTTTCCAAACCTCGATGACTTTGAATCTGCCGTCACTAGTATAATTATACTAAAGTCGATGCTTCTAGAGTCGATCCAACTAGAGTCGATGCTTTAACGTCTCTAGCGACACAGGAACATTGCTCAACGTTCCTCGCGAAGAAGGTCAGCTGCCATTCTTTGCAGTTTTGCACTGCGAATGCAAAAGGCTCCACGCACGCTGTCGACGCCCGCTTAATTCATTGTTGCTCCGGCTCCCTGTGGATGGGCGCTGGAATTGTTGTTTGCCGTGCTCAAGTCACCTGGAAGTATAATTCACCGTTCTCTTTGGTGGGCAGGAGACGTATGTTTTTGCGGCCATAATAGATCAGCACCTTTCGCGAAACCAATGCGCGCTGTCATTATAACTAAGGCTTTGAAGAGACTCAAACCACGTTCTGGGCAATGGTCGACATATACTTGCTTCAAACTACGCACGTACCTATGAGCTGAATCCCCGTACAAGCCGAGATGTCTGAATGTGGCTGTGATGAATCGTTTCGTGGGAACTCTTTCCCAATGGCAAGCTCCGTCGTAGTGCTTCGCACGACGCCACCGCCGACCTGCTGTTTGCCTTCAACATGGATCAGGCAGTCTTTTCGAATGATATTTTGTTGGTGGGCTCTTCGCAAAGGTCTGACATGCCATAAAACTCTTCCAGCAAACTTGGCAACCGGCAACCGTCCCTGGAAAACTCCAGTGGGCAAGTTTCTCGTCATCCAACCGTGATTTTCTTGCGCCTTAGCGATCGCTGTGATACACCGGGAAAACAGATTGCTCTCGAATGCTCGGTACATTATCTAGACCGCCCTTCGCGTACTTACACTCGTTCCTCAATTTCTGGTCTTGATTTCGATGGTGCGCCTTCAGGTCATATGGGGTAATGCCACTTCCACGACAAGAAGCGCTTAGGAGAATAATTTTGTACCTTTCACACTCTGGCGCTCTTCGTCCTCCTCAACTCCGCTCACTATAAAACAAGAGAAGCCTTCCCACTGTTTTTGGGCATCTTGTTAAATAGGAAGGCCTCTCTTCATGACGGCAGTGACGAGCATCTTCTGAGGACGGGCGCTTCTCGTCGACTGTTTCTGAAGTGCCGATCCTGATTGTAAGTACTTAAAATATTCAAGGCTTCTTCCTCGAGTTGGATCGCGAAGAGCAGTTTCGTTTGCATGGAGCTTGGGCGCTGCTGGAGACTGCCGGAGTCAGAACTCAAGCGGATGGCAATGACAGATTGCGACGAGGGTCAAGTCGAAACGACGTATTCCGGCATCATCATGCGAGCACATGAGAATCCTCGCTTCTTCAAGATTTTGAACGGGAAGGTCGAACGTTGTCACGGTCCCTCTAGTTACGTCGAAGGAGATGTTCATGGAGCTCCGGATGCACTTGTGTCCGAATGAGCTTTGCGAAGCGTCTGTCCAGAAGTTTCTCCCGTTCACTGTAGTAAGCGCTAGCATCGAATTCCGGCCGAAGTCACTGCTTGAGCCGTCCGCAACCTCATGGTCGTTATAGATATCCAGAGATTCTCCAGCCGCTGTTGGCGAAATCTTTGGGGCTTACCTCTCAGGCTTTGATGAGTGAAAATTGCAAATGAAGCTCAGCTGATAACGCGTTTGTCAAGGAGGACCCCTATGGTTGGAGAGGCCCGGAATGCGGCCACCTCTGCTTGCCCTAACCGAGCCCCAAAATTGGTTTCACCTGTTATCGAAAGCACCTCCTGTGCATTGGCTTTGCTTCTTGTGATTGTTTAGGAACTATGCCCTGCTTACGACAAACAGAATGAGGCGCGGGCTTTTCGTGATCAATCCAGACGTGGTCTCCTTGGGCAGCATACAGAGCCGAAGTCACTGGCAAGTTTATCTCCTCTGCTCTTTCAAAACGTGTCTTACTTGGTCCCTCCAATATTTCTCCACCAAACAATCAATATGATACTTTGGGTGCATTACTCAAGCCCCAGGCAAACGAAGTTCGTTCATGCAACAAAATCCTTCTCCGCGCCTCCGCTAAAAGCTAACATGCACTGGTTTGTCTGAGAAGTTCGGTTGAAATCCTCGATGTTGGGCAGAAATGTGCTTGGTCAGCTTACTTCTCCTTCATTTATGCTGCTTGTAACGCTGTCCTTGCTCCTCCGCCCCCGCTAGACTATGGAAAAATTTTCGGGGTGGTCATATAGCCGGGAACGTCACTTCCAGAGTTACTTGGTTCTCGCGATATTTTGAGGTTGTGGCTACTGTATTTGAGTCCGAGCTTGCATCGAAGGTCGCAACCTGACGCGCGTTTGGGACAGATCGATTCATGGCCTCGAAAACCATTCCAAAGCGTCGAGAACCGTCCAGAAGTTGTTTGAGCCCTTCAGAACATTGAGCAGCCCAGGTGTGGTAATTCTTTGTCCGTTCGATGTTTTCGAAGTTGAGATGATTTTGCGCGCCTTCTAGTCTGTGCATGCGGCTGGCAATCTGTCATCAACCAAACATCAAAGTGACATCGATCGGAAGTGTTATGTACATTCAACCAGGTGCAGCATATTTGGGCTCTGCCATATTCCGTGAAAAGCTTGGAGGCATCCCGGTTCGGACTGGAGTGCTTTCACTGGCACGGGTATATAATTTCTGAACAATCACGATCTTTTGCGCAGTGGTTGTCTTTTCTATAAGTAAGAGGGAGCTTCGCCTCACAACTCGCGCGGCAGGCAGGAACTCGCTCAAGTGACGTGTAACTCGCTCAGCGATCTTATGTCGTGTTTTTCTGTGAGTGGCGCGCTGCTTAAGCAAGCGCGCTGCTTAAGCAGACGTATGATGACAATGTCAACTTCGAAATACTAATACGTTTCAATGGCGGTTGTGACGAAGAAGCATCTGGGCACTTTTGCTCATTTGTACCCTTGGTCGGATGCTGTCCGTGAATGAAATGACGCAACATGAAAGGTCATCCCGTCACATAGGGCTGTCTTTCAGAACCCTTTCAGACCATTTGCGTCGGATCGCCCTCCTTCGACCATGCATGGAACCACAACTATTGCTTACATTCATGAAGGCGGTGCCTGATTAGGGGTTTGACGACTTCAAAAACGCGGCTTGAATCTGAGTCTGAAGATCGTAAAGAAATTTTGTAGACGAGTCGCGAGAAACAGCCTTGGTGACGTCGGCAACTTGAGGACGCAAGGTCTTGTGGGCCTGCTCGAATGACGTCGTTGCTACGTGTATCTCTGGGGCCTGTTCTGCTACACGTTGAAAACCACTAGAACCGTTCAACCCTTTGGAAATTTGAGCTGATATCTTGAAGATCATCGCAGTGTTAGCTGCATTCGGCTACAACACTTTGAAGGGGCCCAAATGCTGGACTTGATTTATTTATCTGGAAATTCTTGAAGCACGCAAGTGTTGGGCCTCCGGGAATTCAGTCCCGACTTTTCGCTCTCTCTTTCATGAGGTGGGCTGCGGCCCCGCTGCGGCGCCCTCAAAAATGCCTATCTGCACTGAGTTTTCTTCGCCCGGGCTTTTCCATCAGCTTTGCTTTAGTTTCCTCCGCTGTGTTCGGAATCTGATCCTCAAGTGTCTCACGATCAAATGGCAGCTCACTGAGGTTCCCCTCAGGCCAACATTAACGAAGACATTTTTCCGCGAATCGAGTCGGCGCGCGCACGCGAGCGATCGAGCGCACGGGTTCACGCGGCCAGCCGGGCCGCGTCTGGACAACGTCGGACGAAGGCGGGTCGAGAGGGCCCGCGCGCGGCCGGCCGCGTGCTCTCTTCAGCACAAGAGTGTTTGCACCATGTTTGCTCGGGCTGAAATAGCGGACCTTTGACTTCTTGCAAAGCAACTTTATATAATGAAGGCGCAAAAACGTAGGGCTTGGATCTCGAGATGCGGAAGCGCGCGACGCAATTTCAAACATTATGGACTGTCACATGTTGCCCTTGCCGTATATTGGAATCCTTCTCTTGTATGCATTCCAAGGTAACTTCTCCTCTCATTTCTGGGGCGAGAAAGAAATTTGGTAGCAGCACTAGTAAAAGTTTGGCTTTGATTTTTTGATCAAGGTATTAGCATCCTGGGACTTACTAGGAAGAATTTAATTGGTGGCAACTTGAAGGAGAGGATCGATGTGGCGCCACGAAGTGTACTCTGGCACTCCACCTTTACCGTTACTTTGAGCCGCGCGCAATTGAATTTTTAACCAGGAACATTGTGACTGATCGGCACCCTTATATGTGCGACTTTGAATCTCACCCTTGATCTTATAGTCTTAACAGAACGGTACGTGTTACATCATCTTGAGGTACATCGATGCGGGTTATAACATAGGTGGCGCTTGAAATATTTACGATCATCTGGAGCGCGTGCAACCTTGCAAGGGACATCGGCAGCGTTCCTACTTTGGCCATTACACGCGGAGGGAATCCCTGAGAAAAACGCCAGATGGCAGGGAGGGTAAGCATCGCCTTGGCTGTTTCTATACTGCCAGGAATGGGTGCGTCTGCCTTCAGTCCGAGCCACTGCCTTGTCAAAGACGAGGGCCGATATTAGAGCCTCTGCCTTCCAAACATGTGCGTTCAATCTAGATTTCAAAGGGTGCTGCGGTATGCGCCTCGTCAGACTTGCAAAATACGCAACCCGTTTTCCGCAAGCCTTCATTTAATGTGTGGCAAGGACTACCCAACACTGTTGCCACGTGTCGCCTGACGGTGGCACCAGGCGGTTCTTCAATGCTTGAGCCACATACTTACTATGTCCCGGGCTGCAGCTCCCAGGAAAAACCATATGTATGAAACCGTGAACCTGGCGTTATTCTTTCCAAGCGCTTTTTAGTTTGGATCTCGTATCTCCACCTGCACTGATCCGTTTGAACATTCGTCCGTCTCTTGTAGTCGTATTTTGACATCGAGTCTCGGGCGTTCTTCTTTTAATTGAGCTGTGCTTCCTCCGTCCGTATTCTTTCCAGTCAGCCCGTCCGCTTTCGTGTTCTTTTCCATCACATATTCCATCCGTTCGTTAGTCTTTGAGGTTTAGGACCTTCATTCTCATGCTGTTTTTCCTCCTGTGTATCCTCCTTGTCAACGTCCCGCCATTTGTGATCCGCCCTTTCTCCGCGTCCTTTTCCCCATCCGTCCGTCCGCGCCGCTTTCTTTCCTGTTCGTCACCTCTTCTGGTCTGCTCGTCGGTCCACTCGTTCACTGATCTCTCCTCCTTTCGTTCACCTGCACATTCTTCTGACCATGTTCGTCGTTTCCCGTCCCTTATTCCCTCCGGAAGTTGACCCGTGCGCCAAAAAGTCCTTCCGTATCCATTTCTGTCCGCTCCCTCTCTGTTCCGTCCGCATGTCCACTTGTTGTCAAAGCGGTCCGTCTGACACTAGTACGTCCGGATGACTTTCCACCTGTTGTTCGAGTCGATCTTTCAACGCCAGCCGGAAGCCTGCTGCACGTACCACTGCTTAGCTCTTGTGGTTGGTCTATGTGGCGAAGACGAACTCTCAAGTGGCGTAAAGAAAAAACGGATAGGCAAGCTGCCACTTCGAGCTCCTTTTCATCTCCACGGTTCTTGAGCCGCATTTTCTGCCTGTTGAGATTCATATCAATTAGCAGCGCAACCCCCTTCATGCACCTACTTCATGCTTTCTGCCCAGGAAAATGCCCCGCCTCTTTTCACAGGGGACCTAGTTTCGCGTTCAACTGTGCGCACACGCGCGCGCGCTTTGCCGGCCGCCTTTGTAAAATTTCTTTTCTTTTAAAAGAAAAGGAAACCGGTTGCTGATTGTGGACCGCCGTTGTAAACCGTCCTCGAGCACTCGTCTTAATTATCAGCCCCAAACCTGGAGCACCCGTGTGGGACGAAGGCAATTCCGCCACGGTAAAGATATCCAATGAGCTGGCGCGTTTGATCGTGACACCAAACATTCAGGGAACTTGAACCAATTCAGACCACCCTTAGTGGCCCGGCTTGCCTGAGCCACCCGGCGGGTTCAGATTCACGGAGTGTATCAAGTTGCTTATGGATTTGGAAATGATATTTGAATCACGTTTTGGCGTGCTTTATCCTTTCAAGTGGCGATCACCAAGTAAAGCTGGTGCCGTTTAATGCCAAACAGGGACACGTGTTTTTTAAACTCACAATCGTAGACTCCAATATGCGAACTGAACTTTCATTGACTTTCATCCAAAAAAGACGCATATAGTAGACCCAGGCTCGAGAACTAGGCGGCAGAAAGAACATGCTTTTCAGAGCGTGTGTTTGTGGTACATGTTCGCCTCCAGGGAGCTGTGTGAGCGACGACCGGGCCCTTAAAGCGCATTGAACCCAAGAGATGCAGATTGCCAGCTTCGTTCCCGCCTCTGTCGATAGCCATCGCACTTCGGCACTTGATAACTTGTGCCGCTTACCGTGCCCTGCGCCAATTTGTTTGGTCAGCTCAGGACTTGCTTCCCGAAGTGAATGCATCTCTCCGTAGCACTTGCTTACTGATCTGGATTTTAACACGACTCTTTTTCGGTCAGTTTGTAACTTTGGCTTATCTCATAAATCTGGAGGTATTTCGGTGTGGCTAGGAGGACTTTTGCAAGTAGTGGCTCATGCAGACTGTGCCACACTTCCCGTAACTTGAGCCTGAGCCTTCATCTGCTGTTGATACACAAGGAGCGCCTCCGCTCACGACTGACATTATCAGATTGAAAGAACGGATCTGAAGTTGTACCCATATCTGCCCAGGACAGCTTGTGCTGGCAATGACGCCTTGGTGATGACGTCTCGGAACAACACGGCGTCTTTTGAAAGACTATCATAGACAAACCCTGCCTGCAGGATACCTTGACGAAACCGCTTTTTCCGCGTTGTTGATTGCATGACCCATTTACCTCCATGCAAGCGTTCAAATACGCGATCAGCATTTAGCCGCTGAACAGTGTTCTGATAGTGAAACTGCGGTCGATTCTAAAGGTGGTTGATGGCGTCATTAAATGCAGATTCACTCGCAAGAAAGATACGGCCGGTGCCTGATTTTCAAAAATCATGTGTGCGCGTGTCTTAGGTACCCTAAATTATCCCGGCTTGGCATGCCAGAAATTCCTGCGTAGGGAGGAATTTCGATCGATTTCAGCGCGCTGTATATATCTTGCTCCGGATACAAGCCACAATCCAAGTTGCGCTCTTCTCATTTGATCGCCGCCCACCATTCTTTCAAGAGATGGTTTGGTTGCTTACCGTTTTAATTTGAGCTCTGAGCCATTTTCCAGTTCCCTGCTTTGAGGTACTTTCTCCCCAGCCATCAAATATGAGTGGGCAAGCACCATACATATCTAAGTCCCTCAACCTGCTTATTGGCAGAGATGGAAGTCTAGCTGGGCACATCGTCGCTCCATGGATGAGAAAGGATACGTCTAGATAAGCCATCCGTTTTTGCGGCAAGTAACTTTACTCTTGCATAAGCAGGGCAGCGGCTGCGAAGCCTTGCGTCCATACGTACGTACTCCATAATTTGTTGAACATTTAAATCAGTCCCTTCAACTGCATTCTGCCAGTGCCAATTAGGCCGAATCATTATCCAATCTTCCGAAGGTCCTCAATGGTGTGCAGCTGAGCTCGAAGCTCAATTCTTACCAAACGCATTGGCGTCGTTCACGTTCTAGCCAGCCGTAATCCTGCTGAGATGATAACAGCTGCAAATAGTAAGTACGCAAGTTTATTTACACTTGATAGTTGACATAAAAAGGGGTAAGGAAAATAACGCCACTGGTGAAGCATCGATGCTTCACTCTTGAGTTTGCCCTTCGAAGTCTGAGCCTCCCGCGGGCCTTGTCTTACCAATTCGCTTCGGACAGTACCGTGCTTCACTTTGAAGCGGATTGAAGCCTGCTGCGTTGAGAAGGAAAATTGTGATAATAGGTTGATCAAAATGGTACTGGTGAAGCCGAATTCTACTAGATATCTCTGAAGAAGTGCTACCAAGCCTGCCAGGGGCAAAGGAGGATCTCTCAAGTGATGGCCTTAGTGGCGCCGTAAAGTGAATGTTGGCGAAGAACTCCGAGCGGGCCTCTTATCTAGTAGCGACTACCCTCCAGCCCATCAATTCGAAATTAACAAACGAATCGTGTGGCATCAACTTTAAAAAGGGCCGTTCGTTGCTTGAAAAACGTGCATGCCTCGAGATTTCTGAAGGCTTACTAATTTTAAGGGCTTTGGTTTGTGATAACCTAACGCCAAAGGGTCGCTTTGATCCGCGTCAGCTCTGCCTTCTGTTCGATCCTACAAATTAAAATTGCTAGTGATATTACGTTGCATGACTGCTATTAGTGATGCTGCTGATTGATAGTCGTCCGAAATAAGGTTTCCTGTGCGCGTCCGGCTAGCGCTACGTGGGCGCTTGGGGTTTCCGCTAAAATGTTTCTTGGTTTGCAACAATGAAGCCCGGTATTACTGGCCGCGGGCCGAGTTGATGGGTCAAGCTGACTGTAAAACTTAAGCAAGACGGCAGAGATTGCTTCTAGCATGGCGCTATGGCTGCCGCCATCAAGCGCGTAGATGTATGCGCCGTTGCTGAGGTCCAACTTGAAGGGGTAAATTTGTGCCATTTTGAGGGGGTTCCGGGGTTTTGCTATCAATTCTGAAGGCCTGTGTAGATCACGTACAATGTCGCGACTCAGACGACTTTTATGTTAGTTGAACGGAATGCAGTTCAAAGAGATACCTGCTTCAGTACGGTTCCATCCTTGAGTATTCCCCTCGTGGAATCCCCAAATCAACTCAAAGAGGTCTGATTTACCAGGATATAGCACGTTGTGCCAAATACATGTAAAGGGGCTTCCAGGATAACCCGTTTCGATTTTTGCCAGATACCTTATAAAGAAAACTTGGGGAGATCGTGGTCAAGCCTTGTCAAGGATGAGTCTGACGTGGTGCCTCTGTCACCAAATGCGTAAAAATCTTTCGTAGCTGCCATTAGTCTTCTAGCTACAAGTTCTGGATCATCATGACACTCCTTCAATCCAAAACGGACCTTCCACGCCCGGGGTTCAAGTACAGATCGGAAGAGCGCCTTTCGTCCGTCCGTCAGCCGTATCTCCTTTAATCTGCTCGCGCAAGAGACGAAAATTCTGCCGTTTTCCCATGTCTTGTCCAAGTCAAGCTCAAAACAAAGGCCTTCGTCTATCCACTCAACTCCAGACCGTGTTCAAAATCTTGATCGCCCTCCCGACCCCTAGACTTCATAGCAGGGAAGCGGACACGTGCAGGAGCGTCAAAGGTAGACGTTGCCAGTGCCAAGGATTTACTACTTCTTGGCGTCAGATGCTTCGCCAGGGGTTCTCTTGAGCCGTCAATTGCCTTGAAACCATCCAAGCCCCTCAATGGCCAGTCTCAGGACGTTTCCTTTGTTGCGGTACCTCTTTTATCTGGCTATATATGCACTACGGAGCTCGCATAAGCCAGGCTTGATCTTTCTTCCTTTGCTGCTGTAGCGTAAATATCTTCGAGTAGCTTGATCGACTTGTCCGCCCATTCACGCGTCCGCTGATCCTTCAGTCCGTCCGTTTCCATCGTTCGCTCCGCTCGGTCCTTTTGTCCGCGCTCTCCCCGTCCATTCCGTCCCGGAGAAGCGGAAAAACGTAAGATCTAATCTGAACCGTTCAAGGCAATCTTGAAAGTACTTGACGGGAATCATACAGTGCCAAACGTAACCTTCAAGTCTTGAACATTCAGCGGGTAATTCGGGTCCAGATTGCGAAACGTACACTAGTAGGCGTGCCGATTTTCTCCGGAATTTTCCTTGCGCGAATCCGGTTTCGCTTCTTCAACACAAATTTCACTTTCGAAGTCAGTTGACGTCCAACTCCACCTTGCCACGTGTACGCGGTCACGAATATTCTTTTTCTTTGCCAAGTTGAGTCACGTTCTGCTTCATCGAGTCTAGCTTCCGCGTCCAGAAATTCTCCCCGCTTTCAGTACCACTGGCAGGTTTCCGCTTGTTTCCGCTGTTTTCTAGCTCAATTCTGTGAACTTCTATCGTCTCGGTCCGCGCTTTGACGCGTTTGCAGAATGCACGTAAAGTGTTAGTTGCGGCGGCGTACAGGTTCCAGGTGTTCGCTTCAGGATTTTGGCAGATTCTTCGATTTTAACCTTGTTGCTTCCATCGAAACAACAAGAGGTAATGGATGCGGTGTGGCGCTGGCCACTCGATGAAATATCTACACACTTTTAGATTTTTCGACTTTCTTCATGCCAGCTTATCTGAAGCTAGCTTCAGGACATGGCGCACTGCGTTCTCGATTCCGTTTGCTTCATGTCAATCGTGTCGGTTCCTGCGCGGTTTCGCCCATTTGAATGCACTGGCAGTTGCGGCTTCTGTTTGAATCAAGTCGTCTTACAGCCAGGATGAGCCGACACCACAGCTTCCAAATCAAAGTGACCTTCAAAGATGTTCACGGATGATGTCCCGGAGCTGTGAGCTAGCTTGAAACCGGATGGCAAGCAATTAACTTTGTTTAGTCAAAAAGTCTAAGAGTGGTAGCAACCTGAACTTAGCGCTCATTTTCCTGGCCGGAGCGTCGCTGTCTGTCCGGAGCTTGTCTGCAATGTGGCAAGGACTTTCCGAGAAGTGGCGCCAGGTTTTGGGCCAAAGCTCGGTGTGCAGAGTTTTGGAGCCACTCACCTTAGTCCTTATCCCAAACGCTCGAGCCATTGCCATCCGCCCTGTCAATCTGTTCCGCAGGGTTTGTTCGCCGGTCCCTTTCTGTTTTCTATCATCGCTTCCTTTTCCCTCCACAACGCCGGCCTTCCCTCGGTATGTCCGTCTAACACGTTGCATCTAAAGTTTCCGTCCGTCCGCTGTGCTGTTCGTTCAATGTGCCTTCAGTTATCGCGCCTTTCTGAATCCTGTTCACTGCGCTCCGCCGCCCAGATTCGCGGTCTTTCTTTGAATCCTGACTAGCTTGAAATTATGACGGCAGCTCATCTCTCCCGACTTCCAACCCGTCAAACGGTTTGGTAGACGCGTGCACGTGTCGGGCCACGCGGCCGGCTGCCGCGTCGGAAAGCGTGTTTAGGCTGCCAGCTGGGGGTGCCGGTTTCTTCTGCAACCGGCCGCGTTCCCAACCGCGCCGTGCGATGAGCCGCTCAAGTGTTTTCCCGCGCATTGAAACAAGTCGCGGCACGCGATAATGAGCAGACAGAGTCTAGAAATGATGCTTTAACAGACTGCAGAATCCACTTGGAGTGCGTTTGGTCGGAACGGGCTTCATGGAGCGACGTCCGTGGCCCAGATGGGTTTCAGTATGTATGGATGTTTACGTCAGGGAAACTTGTGTGCACAGCCGAGCTTAGTCTTGAGGGGGCTAGCAGTTCCTGACGTACGACGTACTATGTACGCTCATTCTCATGCTGTTGTCGGACGGGTTAACATATTGGACGGGTCCAGCATAGGAAAACATATAGTCGCTTCGTTGCTTGGTCATCGATCAGCGCAATTGCCGTGTACACTCAAGCTTCTTTAGTACGAGCGCTGCGACGTATTTTTGGCGTAGCAGCATTAATGCCTTGCATAGAAGATTGGGGCCGAGCAGAAGAATTAAAGATCTCTGCCAGCCGTGCATTAGCGGAATCAATTTAGAAAGCTAAAAGCCGTCGGTTTGTTTTCAAACCTGACTGATGGGAGTCATGTATTGAACCGGAGCCGAGGCGCCGATGCCTTGGTACGAGTCCGCCAAGTCCGCACACTTGTTCGATGTGGAGAACCATATTGATTCGTTGTCGCTTTAGGAATCTCGTCGATCTTTCCTTGCACCCAATGTGAGATTGCTACACTGCCTGGATATAGCACGAACTATGGGGTTTAGCTCATCTTCTATTCTTTCGTGGTGCGTTTAATAGTCCTGGGCTAAGGCCCCGGGCCACTCCACGATTGTAATTTGGTCAGTCGATTGAATTAATACCTTTCTGATTACTTTCCTTACTCCTGGGGTTTTAGATTTCTACTAGTCCTTGATGGTTGTGCCTCACTCGTTTGAAATCTCAGACATTCCATCAATGACGGCTGTGACATAAATCTTTTGAGGACGGGCGCCTCTCATTAGCTGGTTGCCTTGAGCTGATGCCATCCCGGTCGACACAGTAGATATTAGCCCTCCCAATTTTGTGCCTTTGGCACGATTGAATGGAGTGTGGGCGTTGCTAGAGACTGCTGGAAGTACTAGAGCTTTTCAGCGGACTACAAATTGCAAGGGTCCAGGAAATGGATCATCGCAACCTCGAGAATTGGCAACGGTCCTCGTTTTAACCCTCCGGTAGGTGCCAGTGATCCGCAACGGAAAGACCAAATGGCAGGGCGGATCAAGCATCAAATTGCCTTGGCTGATTCCACACTGCCAAGATCTGTCCAGTCTTCGTTCATTCTGAGCCACCTTGTTAACAACGAGGGCTGATATTGCAGCCTCCGCCTTTGAAGCATGTTCCTTCAATCCTGGATTCGAGTAACCGCTGCGGTATGTGCCTCTTCAAGCTTGCAGACGCAAATCGTTTTCCGCAAACCTTCCTTTGTTGCGTGCGCAAGGCAACCAGGGGCTCTCACGTGTTCTGCGTCTCGTTATTCCGGGGGAACTTTTGCTTTTTCCTCGTCCTTCCAAAGTGTTTGCATCTGACGATTTCACCTCTGTCAGTGACGGGCAGGGGGCAAGGAATCACGAATCACTTGGTCTCCTAAAAGTGCGAGCCAAGCTGCGGGTACCCATCGGGACTTGTGGAAAGCCACCCTCAGGAAGTTCTTCTTTATGATTTTGCTCCTTCAAGTTTCTACACAAAATTGAAAGAAACCTTAGAAGATGATAACAGCAACGGGGAAGAAAAGGTTCCAGGTTTTGTCCTGATGATTCTGGTGGCAATGAAGGAACTTGATGAATGGTGCACTCCGTGCGCCATGAGCTGAGAGCAAACTCCGAGCCATGCTTATCCGGTACTCGGCTACATTTCAGCTCTGCATGTAGTTTACCTTCGTCATCTTTTTAACGTCGTCAATTGCTGTTAGGTAGCGCGAACTTGTTTCGGCGGCCTAAGAGCGTCGCATTTATTGGTAAGTATCGAAGGAACAGAGATGGCCATATCATTCGCTGCAATTGATAGAATCCATTGTGACGTGGCGCGGTTTGGCTTAAGGACTCAAGGTTACAGCTTTCGCGGCCGCGTTGCGCGTGCCCTCGCGGGGTGTGAGTTGCTAACTCGCCCCGCGGCTTTCTGCGGCTGCGGTGTGCGCCAGGGATATTCTCATTGAGATCGATAGGTGCATGTGCTGATTTCCGCCCGCGATCCACTGGCGGGCGGAGGTCTTTTCATGCGAGTGCAAGTGGCCTTGTCTTTCGTCGCAAAGGTGAAGGGGGAGCATCTCGCAGTCGCTGTGCGCGCGCGCTCGCTGCCTCTATGAACCTGTAATACACGCAAGTGTGCGCGCGCGACACCCGGGTAAGATGCCTTAAGTTCGTAGGGAAACTTTCTTTCCGCACGCACTCGCGCGCATTGCCGGCCTCCTTTTGGAACTTTCCTTTCTTTCAAACCGCTTCCTGATTGTGGACCGCCATTGTAAACCGCCCTCAAATTCTAATTCTATATCAATCCCAAACGTGGAGAGCGCTTGTTGGACGGAGGCAGCTCAGCCGTGGCAAAGATTTCTGCTAAGGTGGCGCGCTGGTTTGCGATACCGCCCGTCCGCTGACTTCTCCTCTCCATGCATCTGCTCCAATCTATTGCCCAGAACGTACTTCGAGCAAATGACACGCGCGTCTTTACTTTGGTCTACGCCTTGTCTACGCGCTTTTCTCATAACTCGGATGAGTCAGATGGATCTCCCGGTAAGTTCCGTGGGCCGGGGAAGGTTCAAGGTCGTCTAATCGTTTGGTAGATGAATCGATGGAAACGCCAGGTGGCAAGGGGGATGAAGCATTGCCTTGGCAATTTCACACTGTTCGACAAATGGTGTTGATTCTGCGTTCAATTTGAGCCACCTTGATTATTGAGCTTTTCTTCACCTGGTTGGCAGCTTCAAGTTCCGCCTTCCAAACGTGTATCAAATAGATTAGGTCTGTGTTTCTCTGTATTCGCTGCGGCAACCACTGCGGTATGCTTCTCGACTAATTTAGGCTTGCAAACGTACGGACCCCGTTTTGCGCAAGCCTACTTCAGAGTTTCCTCGATCCATAAAAGGTTATACGAGTTCTGCGAAAACTCTTCCGGCCTGTGCTGACACCAGGAAAGCATATTTCTCTTTCAAATCCATCTGGTGTTCTCATCTGAGGATATTGAGGAAATCTCGCTTTTCTACTGCGGGCAGGGGGAGAGGACGGACACTCGGTCGCCTAAAAGTGCCAGCCAGCTGCGGGTCAACATCGCGTGCGGAGAGCCACCCTCAAGGCTTTCTGATCCATGCTTTTGTTCCCTATCTCCCTACTGATGATCCGGAACGTCTTTATGAAAAACGTAGATAATAGTATTCTGACACCAGAGCTTTTTATTTCGTTTTCTGAAGATTCTAGCGGCAATGAAGGAACTTCTTGAATGGGTGGATTTCGAGAGCCATGCAAAACCTGAGCACGGAGATCCCGAGCCATTTTCATTTGCAGCGGCGCGGGGCCAGATTGCCGCCAATGCGCCCCGCGGCTTTCCGCGGCTGCGGTGTGCGCGCGGGGTATCCTCCTTGAGATCCATGAATGAGCTGATCTCAGCCCGCAAACCACGGGCGTGCAGAGTGTCTATTTTGTCACTGCCAGTGGCCTTGTCTTTGTCGTAAAGTAGGAGGGGCAGCATCCCGCGCCGGCTGCGCGTGTGCGCGCGCTACCTCTATTTCCCTCTTTTCTTCCAATATACGCAAGTTGGCGCGCGCGCGGGCGCCCAGAAAGATGCCCCGCCTCTCTTCAAACGAACCCTTCTTTGTCCCACACTTAAGCGTGCGAACGCGCGAGTTGCCGGCCGCCTTTGGGAACGTTCCTATGATGCTGATGAACCGCCCTTAACCGGTTGATTTGGAGCAGACCCAAACCTGGAGAGCGCCTGTTGGTCGGAGCTGGCAGCTCAGCCGTACGCGTGGCAAAGATGTGCGCTAAGCTGGCGCGACGTTAGTTCGTGACAACAATAGTTCCGGATTCTGAAGTCGAGGCAAATCAGCGGCTCGTGCAATGCCAGTGGCGGGTTTGTATTTCAAGAAGTGTGCTAAGTTGGACACAGTTGCGGGGGTATCACATCGGATGTCTGTGTTGAGATCCGTGTTTGTTTTTTCTTCGAATTGTCAATATGATTTAACTGGGCACCTTCGCGAATCATCGAGTACAATTCCCAAAAGGGACGCGTGCTCTTTCATTCACTTTTTCCCTAAGAAAGATAGCGTACGACTGAGCTGGAACAGGTTTTTCAAGCCTGTGAGTATTTCAGAGCTACCTATCACTTGAAGTGATTGCAGCCATAATCGAGTTCTTCAAGTGCACTAAACCCGAGAGGCGGCGACAAGCTTCTTATCCGCCTCTCTTTTGCACTACGGAGTCCAATTTAACGTCCTAGAGACTCGCCCCAGCAACTACGTCTTGTGCTGCTTGCAGTGTCCTCAATCAATGTCTCTAAGCATATGGTATCGCTTACTGATTTGCATTCACTTTTGAATTCATATCCTTTCAACTTTGTGTAATCTTTTCAGAGCTTACTGCTCGGAGGTGTCTCGTTCCGGCGAGGAGGTCCCCAAGTGGTGTAAAGTGTGCCACAGGTACTTGTCTCGACGCTGACTCGGAGCCATCATGAAATACTCGATTGAAAAACAAGCCACGAAATCAGGAGCGCCTCCACTGACAGAAAATGTTTAGATTTGAAAGAACGGGTTTGAAGATGCACCCCTTCTGGCATGACAGATTTCGCGGGCAAGGACGCCTTGGCGGGTACTGGGGCTGGTAATATTCCAAGCCGAAAATAGCTGGACAACAGTGTGGCCCAAATGAGCTGGCCAGCTATATATATATAGTTGCCTATAATGAGACAAGTACTTTCTCTTTCGGCTTACCGTACTGTCTTGGCAGGCTTGAGATACCTGATCAGATGATCAGACGCCCGTACAGTGATTTGCGAACAACAAAATTGAGGACCCGGATTACGATTGCAGGTCGTAGAACGACTTTAAGCCTGGTTTCGACTGGGAAGTCCGCGGTCGCAATTGGCAGAAATTGGCTCCTGCGCATAGCGTTTTGAGGCTGGATCATGCACAAGCGGTTGGAGTGTGATAGTATTGCTTTATTGCATCTAGCAGCCGATCGAAGCTTGTGGCAAAGACTAATTAACAGGCTCACGATTGCCACATGTCGCTCCTGGCACCAGTTAGCCTTTTTTGAGCCACATACTTATGCATGTCCCGGGCTATTGGTTTTTACGGAAACCATTTCTATAGCATCAGACCGTGAACCTGCGGATCGTTTCTCCAGACTGTTCTCATTTGATCCTGTATCTAGGTACTATACTAGTTATCCACTCTGTCCGTCCATCCAACAATCAATCTGCTGTTTCCGTCGAGTTTCGACGTCTTGTGACTTGTTAAGTATAAGAGTCTGGAGGTATCTCAGGTCTGGCAAGGTGGACGTGTCCAAGTGGCGCTGAATGGGCCACACGCGGCCTCTGTTGCTAGAGCCTGAGCCATATGCGTCACTGAGAAACACGTGATCACGTGAACACTCAGAGCGGCTTCACTGACACGAGAATTTGACGTCAGCATCGAAAGAATGGCTCGAAGTTGAAGTCGAACTTGAAATTTCACTCATGACAGCTTGTCTGCGTGGCAAGGACGTCTCGATAAGTACGGGGCTAGTGCAATCAAAGCCAGAAGCAACTCGAGACTGAGACCCAAATGAGCCATGCAAAAAGTAGCTCTGACAGTTCACTTTTGTGTCTTCTTACTGTTCAAGGTTCAAGGTTCAAGGTTTTGTTCAAGGTTCTTGTGCTTGCGCATGATAGGATTCGTGTAACGCCGGTACAGTTGCATGTTGCAACAATAAGCCGAGGACCCGAATCAAGAATGGTAATGAACCGACTTTGAAGCTGGTTCCGACTACGAAATCATCTGTCGAGAAATAGCTAGAGAGGTGGGCTAGTGCTTAGCGTTGTACTCCTAGCTGCAATCGGGTTCGGGTGTGGGACTTTATGCATCTAGCACCTTGATTAAGTTCGTGGCAAGGAGTACCCGACAGTATTGACACGTGTCGCTCCTGGCACCATATTCTTCAATTCTTGAGCCACATAAATATGTCCCGGCCCGGGCCGCCGAGTCGGAGGAAAAACCACATGTGAGCATCAGACCGTGTACCTGCCGTTCTTATTTCCAAGCGCTTTTTAGTTCGATCCCGTATCCTCATGCACCCGCATGCAGCACACATCAGTTTCCCCGTCTTCCGCCGCTTATAATCGTCTTTCGACGACGGTCGTCCCGGGAGCTCTTAGGTTGCTCAACCCGGGTTTCCCGTTACGCCTTCTTTCCGGTTAACCCGTCCGCTCTCGTGTCCGGGTCCAGTACCGGCTTCCGTCTGTTGGTCAGTCCTTTCCCTTGCCAGAATCTTCACGGTTCTGTACTCCGGGGTACCATGTTCGTCTTCTTCGTTCCACTGTCCCGAGCTGCATGTCCTCGCTTTCCCTGTCTAGCCGTCCGCTCTGTTTTCCGTCCATTACCGTTCCCGGCCCGGCGGCCGTCCGTTGTTTGGTTCGTTTAACCATTCTGTCCTCGTCTCCGTTCTCTAGTGCAAATCCCTCTAGTTACCAGGTGTCACTTGTTCCGCGCCGTAGTTCCTTCGTACGTTGACCTGTTCCGCTTTCTATTCGTCCGTCTCCACTTCCGTGGGCTCGTTTTAAGTTTACCAGCCCTTCCGCTGCTTGAGTCGTCCGCAAGTCGACTGGTTGTCAGCTTTCGGTCCGTCTGGTTCCAGGTTTATTGAGTTCTCACCTCTCAGTAGGTCCACGAAAGGCCAGCAGACGTCTACTGCACCTTGCTTGAAAGGTTCATCTAGTACCTGGAAAAGATGACCTGTTGCCTGGCGCTAACGAACGCGTGTCAGACGAAGGGGAACGTGACCCGAGTCATTCTTTAAACCAAAGAGTCGCTCCGGACACTACCTTAAATTATCCTCTAGAATTGTTGATATCGTCATACTGGCCTCATTTGTCTACATCCGCCTTGGCAGTAACGCGTTGTCTATTGGGCCCAATCGGAGGCCCAGATATGGCCAATTCACGGCACGCACTGAGCCATCTCGAGCCCCGTTTGGGGCTCGGATCGGCCGGCGCCATCGCACCTTGACTCCAGTAACGTCACCCGTATATTGGCGTGCTTTTGACTTGTGTTTTTCTAGTGCTTCGTGCCGAAGGATGTGGCCGCAGTGCCTCTTCAACTTAGTAAAAGCTTAGACGATTCCCATGATTGATTACTGCAGTTTCGGACGATTAAGAAGACAGTGGCAAACGTTTTGGCTTTCGTGCTTCTGCGAAGTCCACTTCCCTTCGAAATGCGGTTGATTTGCAATTCTAGCGTCTTCTTATCTGCCCACACGCAGGTCTGATCTGCTAATTTATGTCGTTCAACTCAAACTATTATCATCGGACCGAGGTTTCCTTGTCTGCTTGATTCACTGATGCGACATGGGCCCCACGCTAGTTACAGACCGTAAATTGAGCACAGGCTCAGTGTAGAAGCGGCTATGCGGATCCAGGCTTTGGTGCGCTTGCCAGAAGTTCCCCGTAGCAATATTTCGTTCCGAGCCGTAAGCTCGTGGCCGTCCAAGAATTGCGACGTTTTGAATCTTCAAGGTCAGGCTTCAGGATTGCGTATGTCTTCAATATCAGGCTTAAAATGGGCTCAGCGGAGGCGACGTAGAAACCGCCTCTGCCCACAATTTTGAAATGCAGCCGGTAGATGTTTGGAACGGTATATGCGCCTGATTAACCACCAAGACAGCCTCTTCGTGTCTCTGTTACTTAGTCTGACGTGCTCTCTGGACGCCGCGGCGGCTGCCTTATGCTCCAGCGTATTGCTAGTTTCATGCATTGTCCCTACTGTGTTATCATTATGGTGGATAATTAGAAAGAGAGACTGTTGAGTTTCACTTTCGGTGCAAGGCAACGACCGCTTATTCCTGTAGACAGTGAGCGCTGCGAGCGTCCAACATCTTCCCAACGGGATTGGGAGCCGCCGGCCTTTCCTCGCGTCTTTTTGATCTACATGATGTCATGCAAGCGTTCAAAATTTTGATGAGCACTTGAAACTTTGCTTAGACAGTGCGGTTGCGACTGCTAGCTTCGTTGGCGGCCCTAGCTGCTTACAAGCAACTAAATAGACCCGGCCGGGGTTCTTCTCAGATAATTATGTGCGTTTCTTGAAAACCGGCTTGGCGAGGAGGAACAAACTTCTAGTTTGGCTGAGTAGTACAAGACACGATGGTTCTCAGGATCCGACATATCAAGGCCAAGTCAATCTGGCTGCTTGATTTTCCGATTGAAGCACGATCGAGAGAATGGAGAAAAGACAATCGCACCTGCTACTTGGCTTTGAAAACGATTCGTGCCACGAAACCTAAACCTCCCTCCGCAGCGTCCGGTTTTTGTAATTGCTTGGGTCCAGTTTTTCAATTTTCTCTATATGGTCAGCAAATAGTCAAGGAAACGCATATTTCTACTGCTTGATGCTGAACAGAGATTTGGACGACTTGTGTATTCCAGGGGGACTTGACCTCCGAGGACCGATGGAAGAAAATCCTTGAGCCTTGCTGCAGTTTTCCGTCAGCTGATGCCCTCGAATCCGGCCTCTTTACCTGAAGCGCTCGAAAAGGTGGCAAGGACGTCTGTTCTATTGGCCTGTAGGGGCCAATGGGGTATCTGGTCAGCTCTGAGCCAGCTGTTTCAGTACAAAAGTTAAACTAACTTGAATCCCGTTCGACATAGGCAATAATAACGTCCGCTGAAGGGCGCTGCGTAGGCGCTGCTTGCAATCCAGATAGTTCGAAGTATTCTTTCAAACGGCCTAGAACCGGGCGTTGAAATGCGGTATGAACTTTTGTAACTGGCCAAAAACAACCCATACAGAAGGCACCAGCTACAGAGCCCAAGCCAACCTGGCTGGTTTTCCCGCATGATGAAGTTCAAACAAATTTTTGTACCCTGCTATTTTACTTACCCATGCTGATAGAGTGCGATGAGGCTGCCTCTACTTTTGCAGGGTGCAGAATACTCGTCTGCTTCTCTTTTGACCTCCGGACTCTGCACTCCACTTAATTGTCAACACGTTTCGCAAATCTGCAATCACAAATTGTTCCTTTGCGGTTCGACACGAGGCTTCGCCGTCGTGTGCTCAACCGTGGCTTGGGTCCGACTCTAGCTGAAGATTTCTGCCCGAAGTTGCTGCATCATTTTTTCACCTTTCCCCTCCGGTAAGCCGCTTTAAATCTGGCAAGGACGTCGGTTAGCTTGGCCCTAGAACTCCAGAAGCCAAAATTGGGTCGTGGTCGTGAGCCAGCCTCTTGATGCAAAGTTGAAGTCCTGAACTATCATTGGAAGCGCATATGATTGCGGCGGGCCGGGTATGGTTCGATCAACTTGAAAGAAGGGTAATACACTTGAGGTACTTATCGTACAACATTACGAGCCACAATAGCTTTGCAATTATGCATCGCTCTGAGAAGTTGGCGGGGAGTAAGGGTATTTTTATTTTTTACCATATATAGCTTGTTGCACCAAGGATCCGTTTGTCCTTCCCCGACCCGCGCGCTTTCTTCCTGCTGTACGTCGTATCCTTCCCCATACGCACATCAGGAATTCCAAGGTGTGCGCACTCTTTTCGCGCTAGCTTCAGTTGCTTTCCACCATATTTCTTTGACATTTCGAGGAAATGATTCAGCTGCCTGCCGCTGTGCCCACGATCGATCACAAACTCTTCCGCGCCCTTCATGTTCCACGCTATTTCCTCTTTGGCTTTTAGCAGCGCTTACGCGCCATCATCCCTACGGCATTCATCTACAGGGTGCTCGATCAGTCTGCTTTTTTAGCAAAGCTATTGCGTTTCCAGCTTGTGCAGGTCTGATGGTCATCTGGAGACCGGCAAGGAGAAGTTGTCTCGTGGTTCTGCAGCCGTGCCAGTAGTACACCTGTCTAGTTGAGCCGACTCAACACTCCAGTGCTCACTCTGGTGGCCCAATCATACTCTTCATTAAGAAGTTGTCACAGCTTTCGGGAGCATCTTCTTCGACGACCGAACAAAACATGAGCAAAGCGTTATCTTGCAATCAATCTCCTTTGGCGGTTTGGTTGCCTTGAGGCATCTTTGATTGCGCGTTCCGATCAGCGACTTCCATCGCCCTGCTGGCCTGCTTTAAGTCTTTGGCTTTCTGACCTCGGTCAGGGATGACTAATTGGCTTACAACTAGAATGGTATCCTTTGTAGACGATGTTAACCCGGCCATTAACTTGAAGATGCTTCATAAATACAAGAGGTGGAGGGGAGACCTGAGTGGTTCAATGTTCGTCTTGAAGCCAATCAGGTTTTGTACTCAGGCCGAGTAATTTCAGGAAATGGGACTTCTACGTGCCAAAAAATTGACCCTCTTACGTTTCAAAATGCGCTTCAACACGCCGTAAGAGTTGTGCAAAAGAATTCACAATAGCATTTTTCTAAGTCTCATATTGTAGCTCGCGCCCACGTCTTGGAACATGTCGTTCTCAATGTTGCTAAGAAAAGTGACGGGCCTGGCCCGGTATCAACGACGGCTTCTCTCGGTGCTCAGCCCGAGATAAGAGTCTTTTTGCAATTGCTTGAAAGTCATTCATGAACCTGTTTCTTAAACGGCTATGCGGAATTGAGTCTTGGTCCGCCCGCCAGCAGCTCGCAGAGGCCCCAAGTCCGATCTGAGCCCTTGGTAGCCTGGTTTCGGTACGTCTCATGGAATTGCGTAGCGTTAGGGACGTAAGTATTCTGGCCAACATGGAAGAACAGCTGCCAGCAGTTGATCAGGAAGACGCCCCTGATCAACCACCAGGACAGCGTCTTCGTTGCTCCAATATTTTGCGTTCCAAGACCCTACGGCCAGAGCTTGGTTCAGCATTACTGCTTATGTTTCCGGCGCGTCTGAAAGTGCAGGCGGCTGAGCTTTTCAAGATCGGTTTGCGACAATGAATGCTTCTTCGTGTGGGCGATGCGGATGCCTCACCGTTGGAAAACTTTGGAGCCACCCGTTGACCCCTTTCAAGCGTTATCCCGTGCTTCCTTCCCCCGCCTTCTTTCTGGTCAGTCCGTCCCATTCTACTGTCCGTGTCTATCACCACGCATTCCTTCCGTTCGTTAAGAATCTCATGCATCAGACTTTTATTATTCCCGCTTCTGTCCTTCTGTGTATCAACATTGTCAACGTTCATCTTTTTCGTTCCGGTTTTCCTCTGCACGTCATATTACCGCCGCATCCGTCCGCTGTCCAAAATCAACCGCATCCAACGGTAGACCGTTTCCGTTACGTTTCGCTCGGTCATTTATCTGTCCTCATCCGCCGCACCTGCACATCCATCTTGTCGGATGTCCTTTTGTGATCTGCTACGTATCTCCCCCGTAGGTCGGTCCGTCCGCTTTCTCTTCCCTCCGTAGATATCCACTTTCGTCAGCTCGTTTACCAGCCCATACCAGCCCGTTTGCTCTTCCGTCCGCATGTCGCGGTTCGACGCGCCAAATTAGCGGAGTTCGATCATCCGTCTAGGCCTGTCCGTCCTGGCAATTGAACCGGTTCTTCTGACGGTTAGCGCGGCGACAATCTGATCTGTGTGCCGGTTTTCCTGGAACGGCGAGACCCGTCATGATGTTGCGCTTAACCCCGCACATTGACCCAGGCACAGTGAAATTTTGCTGCCAGTGTAATCTGCAGATTTTTGTCAGCAAGGAAGAAAGGGAGTGGGCGGCAGCTAGTGCTCAGCATTCTCACTTGTTCATGTCATATTGGTGAGTCTTACGCTAGTACGTCCAGATGAGTTTCCCACCTAGTTGTCGCTGCTTCAAGGGCAGCCGGAAACCTGCTGCAAGTTACAGTGCCCAGCTTTTGCGGGCTCGTCCACGTGGCAAAGAAGGCATCTTACGCTCACGCAGATGAGAGTGAAAAGCATTCCGAGCCACTCTTTATAGCAGAATAGAATGTCTCAGGTCGTAGCTCCGGACACCAACTTGAATCAAACGGCCTTTGAAATCCTGGAAAGCATAAGCAGGGCCTCATTTGTCTATAAGCACTTACTTCTGGCACCGAGGCCTGTCTAATGGGCCAATATTAATCGGAGGTCCAGAAATTGCAGCGCTCGCATGCGCAGTTATATTCTCCAAGCAATTTAGATCCCAAACGTTTGCGGGCTCAGACTGGCTGCATCCCATCCTGACTCCAAATTGTCATCCGTATCGGCGTGTTGTAATCTTGTGTTCCTTTGCACCGTGCCGAGGAAGGATGCTGGCCGCAATCCCTCTCTCGATTGTTTGCGCACGATTTCGGTGATACTGGAGAATGTCTGGCCGTCGCGCCCCTGCGAAGTTCATCACGATATATCAGTTTGAAATACCCTTGTATTGCGAGTTGCTACATCCATATTTGCCCACAAGCAGGTACTCCGCTCTGCTATTTCTGGAGTATTCAGGCTGTCATCGTAATTAATATTAAGCACTTCCTGTCTGCGTCGTTTACTGAAGCGAGACTGGCCCCACGCTTACAAAACTGTGACTTGAGCACATGCTCAGACTTAATGCGGCTATGCGGATCCAGGCTTTGGTGCGCCTGCCAATAGCTTCTTTCTTGTCTCGTTCCGAGCCGGAACTTTGTGGCCAGTACGTTTCATAAGAACGCTCAGCGCAAAGACGAGATATAGATTGCCTAACTGCCCACAGATTTGAAGGGCAGGCAGCATGTTCATGCTCTGCTAAGCGCCGAACAACTTTGGCCACCACAACATCACCTTCGTACTTTGCTTTGTTGCAGACATGACCGGGGACACTCAAGTTTGGGCTTCCTTATGCCGCATCTCGTAATTTGCCTCGGTCATGCATCACTCGGGTCATTCCGCTCAATTTTCATGGCCGGGAATAAGAGATACGCAGGCTTTAGAGTTCTTTCAGGTCGTGGCAACGCAGACTGCTTCTCCTTGTGGGCCATCTAACTGTCTCACCTGTTTTTCTGCAGTATACTGAAGCCACCTGTTTTTGCGTCCGTTGCTCTCTGACCCACTTGCCTCCATGCAGCAAGTATTCAATGATCAGCAGGTGTACTTCGCTTTGACGACAACTGTACAATCAATTCCTAGCTTTGTTGGCGCTTCAATTGCTCAACAGCGAAGGAAACGGAACATCCGGCGAGGGCTTCGTTGTAGGCATTGTCAGGTTTGTCTTTTATAAGAACGTTCCTCGGCCCAATCCGGGCTCAACAAGGGAGAACTTTCGTGTTTGGCTAGAAGCAAGCCATGATGTTCCGTCTCTGGGTAACCGGGCCGGTATCCGGGCCCCAAGCCAACCTAGCTGCTTAAAATGGTACTTTCGTTTAGAAGCTTAACTAAATTTGTAGCCTGCTACTGTCCTTTGCCAATCATGCCACGAACGTCGCTAACCCAACTCTTTCCATAGCGAGCGTGCCGCCGCTTCCTTGTTGCTTGACGTTCTCAACGGCCGCTCTCCTGTAGCATAAGTCTCGTAGTCACCAAAACACCAAACCGGTTCTTGTCGATACTGGCACGAAAGACGGTCGCAATGTGTCCGAGGCAACCGCTAGACTGAGGAGCGTAAGCTTGTGTTGTTGCGGCCACTACTTCTCACAGTTTCCAAAAGCCCTTCGAGTCCGGCCTCACAAATGTCTGAAAGATGTGGCAAGGACGTCGGTAAAATTGGACCTGAAAGAAAACAAGGCAACAGGGGTATATAGGTAATCCGGAGCCAGACACTTCAGTGCAAATGACTGCATCAAAAGTCTCAAATGTAGGTGGCAAGGCATATGGCTACAATCTGCTGGTTACTCTATCCAAGCTTACAAGTATCTCTTAAACGGCCCAGAATCGGGCTTGTCAATGACGAAGGAACTTTTGTAACTGGGTGAACAGAGCCACGTACGAAGGCACTTCACAGCCCGAGTCAACCTGGCTGATTCATGTATGATATCTGTCTCGCCTATTATATGATGTCTCGCTTCGAACAAATGTTTTATCCTGCTATTTGACTTACCCATGCTAATAAGGCTGCATTTATTCCCGCAAGCTAGGTGCAAATTACTCGTCTGCTTCTCTTCCGTCCTCTGGAGTCTGCACTCTGGCTGAGCGCCGCAAAACGTCAACACGTCTCATAAATTCGATATCACAAAGCGTTCCTTTCTGTTGCACCACACGAGGCTTCGCCGCCGTGTGCCCAATGCATTAAGTTGCTGAAAGTCCGAAGCAAGAAATCTATTTTTCCATGTACTGCAGCCTTTTGCCCTCTGTCCCCGTCGACGAGCCGCCTGAAGTCTGGCAAGGACGTCGGTTGGCTTGGCCCTAGAAAGCCAGAAGCCAATGTTGGGTCGTGATCCTGAGCCAGCCTCTTTGATGCAAACTTGAAAGCCTGAATGATCAACGGCGGCGCAATGTGTGCGGAGTGTTATGGTTCAATCAAATAAGAGTCTTGACGTTCACGCCCCCGAACCACATCACCTTCAAAATTTTCGCCCATAGAATTTGGCGGGGAAGGAGGGAATGTCTTCTGGTACACGACTCTCTGCACCAAGCATTCGTTGACCTTTGAAGCCCGACCCCCTTTTATACTGATCTCCTCACCTTGAGCAGACTGCGCATCCAGGTTGCGCGCACCCGGTTCATGTCGACTGCCGTCCACCAGTTTTTTATATATACCGGCCATTTGAAGAGCTGTTTCGGTTGCCTGCCGCCATGCGGCCCACGATTCCAAACTCTTTCGCTTGCGTCCACACCACTTCCGCTTTGCCTTCAGCGGCGCTCCGCGTCATCACGATAACCCCTGTGCCCTTCATCGGGCCACACGGTGGTTCTGCTTTCTTGGCAAACTTTGCGTTTCTGACAAATTGTGTGAATGATTTGTCACTTTGAGACCGGCAAGGACGAGATGCGTCGTGGTCCCACGGCCGTGCCAGTAATAGGTTCGGCTCTCTGAGCCGACAAATAGCCGGTGCTCGATTTGGTTGCCCACTACTAGTTGCCCTCAAAACGTGGAGACTTTTTCAATTGGACGATTGATTGAGCTGAACGGACCACCTTCATATTAGCATTACTGCAACCTGTCTCCTTAAGCGTTATGATCCGAATTGGCACAGATCTTCAAACGCGCAGTTCAGACCAACGAAGTCGAAACCCGGGCACTTCTTCCGCTCGTCCTTTCGTTCTCTTTCATTCCGGACAGTCCGTCATCGCGCGCGTCCAAACAAGCGCACGTCCATACGTCTCGCTTTAATTCCGCAGACCAGCTCTATGCTTCGACGGAGTCGACCGATGCAGTTCTTACAAATGCATGGCGAGGAAGATTGCACGTAGGGCGATTTGACGACTGCATGTGATGCCCAGGCTTCGCAGATCGCGGATTCATTCTTCAACGAACGAAGTTTCCCGGTTGCCATGATGTTTAAAGTGCGCAGCCTGCCAGTGACGCCCGCTTGATCAACCTATGCTGATGATGCAGGTCAGCCAAGCGCTTTTTAAAGTCGCTTATGTGATTGCGAGAGAGTGATTATTTAGACATCTGAACTTTCGAAAGCTGAGACTAAAAAAGACCGGGGCTCGACTAGTCCACAATGCAAACGCTAGCTTATAGGCCGGGCGGCCTGTGCCAATTGCGCCGCCGAGAACGTCATAATGGCCATATTGTTGAATTCAAGGCGAGTCTTAGCTATATTTACAAACGCGGCGCACGGCACAGTGTTGCGGGCAGCGCGCACACGGCCTGTACACGGGAGGGCGGCCGGTATGGGTAGTGACGTATAACAACATTGCTTATCCTGGAAGAGCTTTCCAACCTCGGGACCGACAATACTCCGCCGAGTGCGAGCGCAGAAACAAATTAGCCCTTAAATCAGGTTCACATCTCATTCGCACCTTGGCAATCTAGTCCAATCCTAGTCCAATCCTGGTGATAACCCCGCGTCCGCGGAACATCCGCAGGACTCGCAATAGCCTTATGAACAGGGGTCCCTTGAAAGCGCGGAACTGGTCCTCATGAGGTCCTGTCGGCCGGCAGCTGCTGTTCCTAAATCTGTACTGGATCGGCGCGGCCGCGCGTCCGGCCGGCCCCGTCCGCGCGGGCGTACGTTCGCACGTCGGTTCCGGCCCATCGACCGTCGCGGCCGGCCGGTCCGGTCAGACCGGCCACAATAATTGTCACGCGGCCGCGGGGCGCCTGTTCCAGGGTTTTCACATGACAAGTTAATTGACGTAACTTCTGTGACGTCAACTGGAGGGATCCCCGAGCCCGGGTCAGTCTGACTTGCTTTGCATGGATGAGTTTTAGGCAGATGCAGAAGTGTTTTGTGCATCCACCACAGCTCTTCAGGGCGATGAGATTAATGCCCAAAACAACTTTTCCACGTCTCGCAAATTTCGCGCGCTCTCCGCTACTATTTCCATGAGAGCAGAAACGCGGCATGTCAACCCTGGACACCAATATGTAATTTGCAGGCAAAGGGTAGGCAATCTAACTGAATCAAGAAGTTTAAAGTAGATTCATTGACACAGCTACACCTACAGGAGCAGGACATTACGCAGAGCAACAAGCTGAAGGCTCTGTAGATCCTAATGGTGCTTTGATTCTGCCCCTCCTTGAATGAAAGCCAGCAGAGGCACAGCGGTGGTGCACTTAGGGATCAACGGAGCTTACTCATTGTTGAGAATTTAAGTTGCATAGGTCAACACCATCTGTACCTAATTCTGTGAGTTGTGGGTATTCACCGGATGTCTCCCCCCCCCGGTTTGCGTGCACAGCACCCGCAAGGTATAGCAAAGTAAGTGGATCAACCTAGATCATTCTAAAATCTGGTTTAGTTGTTGCCAGACTGACTTTCTTGGATTTACCAGCCTAGCTGGAGGACGGGCCATCGCTCATTCAGGGTTCAGGTACTATTCCCAGGGTTCAGAAACCCAGGCCAACATGCATGTGCATGCTGGTCTATAGTTGCCTTACGCTGATGCGCCAATGTGAACGAGCGATGGTGCATTCAACTTTTGAGACTAGGGCGGACCGGAAGCAAGAAACCCTACTGCAGAAAGACAAGCTGGCGGTGAGGAACCACTGTTGATTTTCTCTCTTCTGACATTGCTATAGGACTGTTCCGGATCTGCTCTAGCTAGCTGGCATGCAGGCTCCGTCAGCTCAGCAGGAGAGACACATGATGCATGCTAGTCTCCAATATCTTTCTGCCATTCGAAGAAAAACAAGAAGAAGCTTTCCAAGCAGATTGAGCGGATGAATGCAGCCGTGACTTCGTGCATGTAGGCGCACATTTGTGCAGGCACTTCAGTCGGTCCTTCCGTGGATGTATTAAAAGGAATCTGGAAGCTCCATCTGGATTCTGAACCTAGGCTCTCTTGACCTACCTTACATATATGACCTGTGACGATTGAGGCATATTTTCAGGGTGGAAGCTTATGTTCTGGTCATGAAGATCGACTCAAACAGCTTCCCTTCCCATGCTGCTGTATCATCGAGCCTTTTATATGTTCCAGTGCCAATTCCAAGTGGAGTTGTTGAGTGTCGCCGCCTTGCTGGAGGTGGGCGCGCTTGACTTGCAAACAGTATCTGCTGAGTAGCGCTGCACTTGAAGTGGACCACAAGAAGTCGCGCTATGTAAATGATTGGTGACGGCCTCCAGTGGTTTTGAATTGAGATTCCTGCACTCTCAGCACACCCATCACCTTTTTATGGACCAATCCATCGGGGACCGTCTCACTGGTCCAGTGCACAAAAGGCGATAGATTTGTGCTGCAGCTGCGTGGCCGGCTGCTTATGTACCCGGGTTGCGAGGACCCTTTTAAAGGCAGTGGGGATCAGGGGGGCAGCGGGGAAGCGGGTAAATTCAACGTATTCGTACTGATGCCAGCTTCGAGAAGCTGCCACGATGCAAAGGTTACGTGACACCAGTACAGCGGGCGAGGAGCTGATGCAGGATAATCGGGATGACGCAGGGCAAGGCTGGGCGCACGCATGGGGGCAGCTCGGGGCCGTTGGGATTTATACTGACGTCATCTGTCGAGATGCAAAGTTAGCAGGAAGCGGAGGGGCCAGCGATGGAAGTTGGCGGATGCGGCATGGGCGGTTGGGCTAGGCTGGGAAGCCGGAGCGCTTGGAAGGTGTGCATGCGCATGCGTTGCGAGCCTGGGGGAGCGTCCGGGCAAGGGCGCGGTCACAGCTGTGGCGGCAGCTGGTGGTGTTGGTCATTGTGGGGGCGGCAATTAAGGTGATAAGGTCTGCTTTAGTGCTCCCACAATGCCAATTGCTTCCTGTTGAACCAGGGGCATGTAGCGAGATTGATGTGACATTGAAAAGGTTGAAGGTTGAAGATTTTGCAAAGGATCAGCTTGTTCGTATCGTTCGCCGACACCTCGGTCATACTTGAATTTCACTGTCGTTACTTTGCCTGGCCAGAACAGTTAAGACCAGGTTGATTGAAACGAGGTCAATGTTGTATCCACTTTTGCTGCTTTTCATTGATTTGAAAATTGGCAATGAGAGCATGCGACGCTGCGTTGGCAACAGTTGTCGGGGATCGCGGGTCCATAGAGCCACAGAAGCAACTTTGAAGGCAGCGAATGATTTGAGGTTGTGTACTTCAATAAGGATTTGCTGGTCTCTCGAGATGCCAAATCGTCTATGATGAGGGGACCGAGCCTTTGCAAAAAATCATATTCCTGGCACCACAATCTGGTCGCCTTGGCTAGGACGCATCTACACATGATCCGGCAAAGCGCAAGCCTATTTTGAATTCTCAGAGTTACTTCTCCCTCAATGTGACTTCTCCCTCGGCTCAACAGGAAAATTCAAAGAGAATCTGGTTAAGATTGTGACTTGACCATCACTTTTCTTGCTGCTGATCGACCAGTGAATCAAGGCCGGAACCTTCAATGATGCTTCTCTTCCGAGCCCAGTTCTGCATAAAGCTGTGCCCTTCTTTCGTTTTCCTTTAGCACTACGCTTTAGTGATTGTTGACAGGGGGCGGATCTCGGATATCATCGAGGCCCTTTTTGAGGTGCTCGAGATCTGCTTAGTTGATCGACTCGCGTACAACTTCCAGTTTGGCTCAAGCAAGATCGGGTGTTGGAACATTGTTCGCCTATCTGCTGGAAATAATTGACATTCTGAGTGTGTCCTGCAATGCTGAACACGTGACGTTTTCCATGATCCTGCCAGTAACCGTTAAGCTCCGGGATTCTTTAACTGCGTATTCCGTTGGTAGGTCACAGGTTGCGTTTGATAGCATCCGCTGGTCAAGCGTCAAGAGCTGAATTTCGAAACATTCAGAATTGAGAAAGCCTTACAGGCTTGAGCTTCCGTGCTGATGTTCGTCATCTTTGCTCAAAACGGTCCTTCGATAAAACAAAACATTTGCTGCCAAACTCGTTCTGAAACTAAGACAGCTTGTCGGCTTAGTCGCGGTCAAGAAGACTCGTGTTCGACATGGTCTTTCCACAGGGCCAATTCAGCTTGTCCATGAGGTTCAGACCCGGCCGAACCGCGTCAATTCCGATTGACTCCGTTTCCTAAGCAAGGGTAAAAGCCCCGCTAATGCGCTCGAGCAGATTTAAAAACGTTCTCCTCGTCAGTGCATAGACATACCGGTCCGTTCCCGGTTGTTTATCCCGCTGTGTCGTTGCTATTCTCTGTCGGGCAATTGGTCAATCGGGTCCGAGTCATCAGGTTGATGAGTGTTTTACAGCTTGACAGGCGGGCCGCAGAACTTCGCGATGGTCGAAATCGCAGCACTACCGTCCGATTTCAACATAAGGACTCCAGTCTGCAAAGTTTAGACAGGGGGTTTCGGGGTTGCAAACTTTGGCAGGACCGGTTCCGATACTGGGGTTCAAAGAAACCTTGCCTAACCCGACACAAACGAAAGATCGAGAGCGTTCATTTTTTGACGTCAAAATCTGAACGGCAGCGCTGCGATTCCGGGTCGTCCCCCAGCCATTTCGTGGTTCTGCGGTCCGCCTGTTGACAGCTGGACAGAGGCATGCCGGCGGTTTGAATCGGAGAGCGCAGCGCTCGTCTTGCTTGATACTTTGATACTGCTGAAAAACTTGACTTGTCAGACTATCAAGCAGGGGACTCTTAGCAGTATACCACAGCTAAGGACATGCTCCTATAGTCGGGTGGATAGTCAGGTGGATAGTTAACGCTAATAGGCCCAGCAACGATTCCGGGGTAAAACAAGATGTTGTTAGTACTTGAGTAGCGAGCGTCAAATCTTAGCTGGAAAAACGGGTTGCGTGCAAAAAGGTATGAGAATTCTGTGGCAGGGACGATGTCAAGCTGGGATTGGTGCTACGTGTCGTGCCACCCACCGTCTCTTGACTCGGAGCCGTAGACCCTGACTCTAAGCCAGCGGCCTCTTCCGTCCATTGCTGAATTAGTAGGCTTGAAAATTACCAAGCAGTATTGCACCGGTAGGCCCGTCTGCGCCCGTTGGTTATTCGCTGATCCGTCCTTAGTTGCTAAAATTGCTCTCCGTTGGTTTGTGCATCCTTCCGTCCATTCAACCCTGGTCGTCCGCTCGGGTACAGTTGAAAATTCTGGATGGTGGCCGCCGGGCTTAACGATCCTTTGACAATCCACCTGATCGGTCATTCTCAGAGCCTACCTCCACCATCCTCTTATCATCGGAGTCCAATAGAGTTCTTTTGTTGGGCACCAAGGGCTGTCTTCAAAAACAGAATTGTTGGGCGTCGCTCGAGGTGCCGTCACGGTGCTAAGGACATCCGGCAACTCTTTTAGGGATGCCTTGCTTTCAGAAGGACTAGTCGCTGCCAAAGTGTCAATCTGCAAGGCAGCTTGTGAAGCGGTTTGTCTGAGTGCTGTCGGGTTGTCTCAAGTGTTGGTCACTTGGTCCTAAATCTTTTGAGTCCAGTTTGAATTTGTGACAATCTTGCTCAGATGCAATCGTCAAACGTATCCCCCTGCTTGACTGCTGACATTACTGAAGACGGCATCAAAGAGCTTTACTTCCGAGTTCTTCCATGCAACTCCGTTTGAAATCGAACCGTCTCCACCGCCCGGAACGGGAGTTCAATACGGCCTCGGCAAGGATGTTCGTGCAACGATAGTGCTTTAGTTGCATCATGCATATCGTCTCTTTGAACCTCGAGCCAACCGTCCTCGAAGCGATAAAAGTTTGTTCGAAAATCCGGTGAAAGTACATGTGAATCCTCGAAGGCCCCACCGCACCGTTCATTTTTTGATCAGGTTCTCTAGGTGAAAACGAACTTTAGAACTTGCTTTCGTCCACTTCCTGGATCAGGCCGCTTGGCATCGACATGGTTGGCCTTGCGAGTCGCTCGTTTTTTTGTTAGGCAGCACTGCTACGCAGTTCCCCTTGCGAGTCGCTCGTTTCGCAAGTGTGACCTTCTTCAATCTGGTCCTGCGCCTGTACACTCCCTTTTACTTGCGGCTATCAAAGCTCTTCCAGTTCTCGAGGTCGTGTTTTTGCCCAAAATGCTAGATTCCCCACGCGTGCAAACCGTCATTATACAGCGGCTATGCGGCACAAAGTTTTGGTGCGCCTGCCAGAAGCTTCCACGTTGCTACCTTTACGATCTGAGCCGGAACTCCTCGCCCACATTGCGTTTTGTGTCCAACAAGCTTAGCAAAAGGAACACTGTTTCCCGCCCACAATAAGCATTCCGCTTGCATTTTTTAGAAGCGCTGCGGACGCACCTGATCGAAATGAATACTGCGGCGCCACCATCTTTTTTTATCTGTTCTTATGCGTTGCCGGGACGCTGCGTCTGACTTCTGCTGCGCGGCAAGGTTAATTGCCTATTTCATCGCTGCTTCCCTCATCAGCAGCTATTGGACTACACAGAACAACAAGGCCTGATTCTGACTTCTATATTCAAATCCTGGCAGTGACGACTGCTCCTCTTGTGGGCCATGCGAGTGTCTCACCATGCTAATGGAGGCTTCGAAGCCACCTTAGCCTTTTCCATGTTGTCACTCTGAACCACTTGGCCCCTGAGGCTGGCATGACGCGCTCATCAGCACTTAAAGTCGACACTACTTCAAAGGCGCAGTCGCTTGCGCCAGCTTTGTAGGCAACTTTAAACCCCGAATCAATCCCGTCACGAGCAAGTATGACTTGGCCGGTGCTTTGTTCAAGAAGACACAGTTGTCCGTCCTGTCCCCTGCCCTTTCTTCGTACACCGTGCCACACAAATCTGACCCTTCTTTTGCAGCGTGCGATTCCGCCCATTCTTTCCTGTTGCTTCTTTGTTGTTCTAAACGTCTACTAGAACCTCTTTGTGATGCTTTTCAGCTTCGTATCAAATACCAGGACATAAAGTTTTTTTTTGGTGCTAGCAGGAGAGTTCCAAGTCACAGTGTTTGCAAGGGGACTTGATAATCTGGGGACTGAAGGGTTAGCAAGTGTATTATCTCTGCAGCAACGTCCGTTCACTTGAGGGTCTTGGTACGTACTCGGTAGTGCTCAGTAGGTGGCAGGGACGCCCGTAAAGCCTGGCCTGAAATCAGCCATTAGCGGGTGAATAAGTCGCCCTGAGCCACCCTCTTTGGCGCAAGAATGGCACCACGTCATGAAGGAAGCCCAAATCATTGCGCGGACTGGTATGTTTCAAGGCATTCTCTGTCTTGACGACCCCGAATCATAGCATGCAAATCTGTCTCGCTTCGGCCACAAGCCGGTCGTATGCTTTCCTTTCAAGAACGGAAAAATGTGTGCCGATCTTATGGCACCACTTATTTAAAAGTCGAACGGTGCCACATGGCACGCCACTTTCTTTCGGCGACGGCGACTGTCGGCCATTTGTCCCGTTCGTCGGCTGCAATTTGAATCTAATCCATCCGGCACGATCCTCTAAAAGCTGGTTAGCTTGCTTTCCGTTCCGTTCGTTGATTGTTCTGTCCGTAACCTGTTGCTGGGCACCGTCGGTTTCCGTTTCCTGTCTTTCCACTTCTCCGTTCCGCCCTGCGCGCTCCGTCTCCCTAAGAGGGATGACTCGTCTAGCCTGTGAAAGTCCTGTTCCGGAGCCCCTGCTTCTGCCCGTTCTCGCTTTGGACGTCCCAACCGGGGCCGCCCTTCCATTCCGCCGTTCCGCCCGTCCAATCCGCCGTTCCGTCCAACCATTTCGCCGGTCGACTCGGCGACCTTCAATCTCTCTTCCCCCTGTGCGTCCTTTTATCGTCCATATTTTGAATCAACGTTGCCCTCCCTTCACCAAACGATAAGGTTTGGGTCTCCTCCCCTCCTCGTATATTATCCACCGCATGATTTTCGAAACGGGCACTGCCGGACCTAGTCTAGCTCATTTCGCGCTGATGTGGCAGCAAGCTAGGGACTGGTTGCTGCAGAGCATTTAATTTGAGCCGGTGCAAACGAACCCCTTCTTACTTTCACGCAATTAGTTGATTTCTTGCAAGACATCAGGTCACCGAAAGCTAAGTCCCTCAAGGATAACACGTTGCATCCTGGAGTTTATAGTATCTAAAGCGACTCATTTTTTGCGCTTCCATCGGTGGCGAGGATGGACACCGCTTGATGAGAAACGTAGCTTCAAGCTCGAAGGTGTGACTGCAATGCAGCAAACCTGAGCCATACGGTGTCTCCCATTTTCCCAATCAGATCACATGCTTGGTAAACGCGGTTTGATGCCTGGCACTTAGTGTGCTTGATCGTGTCCTCATTGTACTTCGAGGCGCTAGCTCCCGGCGCCCGTTCTAAACCGGCTTGCGCCTTGAGTTGCTCGACGAACAGTTTGCCTTCTAGATCTAGGAGAGCAGTTGTCTTGTGGCAATGACGTAAGGATTTTTGACGTGGCCGTGACATGCATAGCCAATTCTCATCACGTAATCCACACGCAGAGCCTCCCCTAAATTTCGTTGTCCAGGCTTTCAGCTTATTGATGGAGTTATGGCGCCACCTTGCCAAGTGCTTAGCGCTCAGGGCGGACTATAGTCTTATAGTTGCTAGCTCGCGGTTCGATTTTTACGATCCAAGCCTAGCCTGCGAACTTAGTCTTTCTTGAAAGATTCAAACTTTCATCTTGTTGGATCTGCACCCCTCGAAAGACAACAGCATGCATCTGAAGAGTCTCTTGGCACAACGTCGTGCTTCGCCTGGTGAATCCAACGTTAAGCCGCTATTTGATTGCTAGCAAAAGTACTACGTAGCGACCAAGACCCTCGGGTTCAGCAGTCTTGTTCAGCAGATCTTGTTTACTGGGTATCTCTGAGCAACTCGTCCTATGTTTTTTTGACATGTGGTGTCGTTTCTCTGCCAGGTTACTTCAACGAATTGGAAGCGACCGACAATGCTTCTCAGCTTCGAATTCTGATAGGCCGTGTCAGATGAGTCCTTGTCCGATGAACTCAAAGCCGTTTTCGTTTGGCTATGGCGTTAACGAACTTTACTCTGGGCCCTTTTTGAGCTTGTTCATCAACGATTTGATCTTTTATGCGCAGCTATAGATTGTCTTGTACGTTAACTTATCGTTGTTGCCCGGAGCGACCAGCAGGAGTTTCTAGATAGCCCCACTTCCAACCCTTGGACTTGTCGTCCCCGTGCCACGGGCATTGAGCATATTGGCAGTGACGTCGGTCCTGGCTTGGCGCTTTATGAGGCGCTAAGTTTTTTTCGCTACGTCAAGTCTGAGCCATGAATCCTAGTTGTGTCTCGATGGGCTGATTGGCACGCAGATGAAACTTGGGATGAGTCCCTTTAAAGGGCCGTCACGGTCGGATAGAGTGGGCGCTTTCCGAGCAGACAAATCCAGCCAGTTCCCGTCTTGAGCAAGTTTTAAATGCGTCTGCTGACAAAAGAAATCGAGTCAGGCGGCAGAGATGGTTTTTTGTATGGCGCTCCGGATTCAAGGCGGCGCCAGCTTTCTTTTTCGAGTAATTATGAGCCGCGCGTCCTCAGTGTAAGGCGCTTTCAATTCCTGCCACGCTAGAGCAGTTGCAGATACGCTAAATCTTCCTCACCTGAGCCAAGTCGACTTGCTAAAAGTTCTGCCCTTAAAGTTGGCACGTCAAAAAGTAGATGCCTCTCAGATTCTGCATACGCCTCGATTCCTGAGACAAAGCCTCGATTAAAGAGTGCGTGACCCGCACTTTGTGGCAGCCTTTCGAATATTTCGTATGCTGCCCGGTTGCTCATCCGTCGGGCCGAACTGGATGGCCTTGTCTTTTCTCCTCCGACTGCGCTTTAAGTTCGTCCCTGTCCGCCCGTCCTTTGTCCGGCTCCAGGCCACTGCTTCGTAACTGGTTTGTCCGATCTCGTTTCCACGTCGCACTTTATAGTAGCTCCACCGCAACTCCCCTTCCTTCTTTCTCAGCGCCTACTTGGTTTTTCCTCCGAGAAATGTTGTGTTGCGTCCGTCCATGTGCATTGTGGTCCGCAGTGCCTTTGTCTTTTCCAATCTGTTCCCTGTATAACTTATCATCCGTTGGGCGCGCTCTCGTCCGTCCCTTCCCGCAAACTGTTCTTTAGATTCCCATCTCTTAACAGATTTCTGATCTGAAGTCTTTAGGACATATATTACGGTCCGGTTTATCTTGCCGTCCTTGATAAGATTGTCAATCGCCCCCGTCCCTATGAAGGTCAGCGCCAGAATCTGAGCAAAGTTGCTCGGTCAAAACCTGACTCTTTTCTTGATTGACGTGGCAAGGAAGGACCTCGCCCGCTGGCCATCTTGCGACAGCGCCAGCGGGAGTTCTGCGCGTGCGATTTCGAGCTCTGAGCCATCTTCGCCTGATCACCAATTTTTATGAGAATCAGCCCCAGAGAGGATTTGAGTGGGCAAGCACCTAAAAACATCTTGACCTGCTTACTGGCGGAGATTGAAACTGGGTGGGCCGCTTCTATCCAAGACGAATGGTGATGTCCAGATAAGGGAAACCTTCTTTTGCAAGCACCTTCTTTTTGCATCTGCACGGCGGTCGAATGCCAAGCCCTGCGCCAAACGTACCCTATTGAGATCAAGCTTGAATCCGGTCTTTTCATACGCATTCTCCCAGTGCCAAGTAGGTTAAATCATTCTAGAATCAACAAGGGTCCTCATTGGCCCGGGTGTGTGCTTGAATTTCAAGTCTTCTGAGCGTGATTGCCCGTGTTTCTAGTTTTAGCCAGCCGTATCGCTGCTTAGAGGGATACCCGCGCTTTAAGTAGATACGCAGTTTTGTTAACAAGTTAATTTTGAAGATGTCACACAAGGGCCGGGCAAGGAAGACGACACCATTGGTGAAGCATCGATGCTTCAACCTTGGACTTCCTGCTGCTTGTGCACAATCTGAGCCTCCTACGGGCCTCGTCTTACCACTGTACTTCACACCAGGCTTCAAATGATTGGATTGCATTCTGCTACGTTGAACGAAAGTTGTCGCAGTATTTGATCAAACATGGTGAAACTGGGTTCCAGAGATTTCTTCTGAACTGTGAAGCGCTACCAATTAGCCTGCCTGTAGACAAAGAAGGATCTTTGAACTGACGCGCTTGGTTGTCGTTGAAGCGACCAGAGGAAACCTTTAGCCCCACTGCCAAACCACACACACTTGTCATTCCCGTGCCACGGCAAAGAAGCAATGTGGCATTGACGTGGGTCCTAGCTTGTCGCTTTATGAGGCGCTAAGTTTTTACTCAATCCCTCAAGTCTGAGCCATAAAACCTAGTGGTGTTCCGGCTGCTTGATGGGCTTTTTAAAATGCATGGGAGCTTTTCTGGAGCCTTCGGGTGAGTGGGCATGCACTTGCCATCAGTTTCCTCTTTGCTTTGTGACTTACGTCCTCATGATTACGCGTCACGGCTTCCGCTATTTGAGAAGTCAGGCGGGCAAAGGTACGTCAATTAGACGACAGATTGAAAACCTGAGCCAAGTTGAATATCTAACAGTTCTGCCCTTAAGGTGGGCAGGAGGGACAGTAGATGCTTGTCAGATTCTGCATACGCTCAGCTAGAAAGTGCGTGGCCTACAATTTCAAAGAAAATGCCATTGGAACGTTTCGTATGTTGCCCGGTCGCCCATCCGTCGGGCCGATTTAGATGGCCTCGTCTTTGCTTCTCCGATCGCGCTTTTAACTTTGTTCCTGCCCGCCCGTCCTGCGTCCGGCTTCAGTCCACTTCTTTGTATCTGTTCCGTCCGCTCTCGTTTTTACGTCGCAGTTTTCAGCTCCACTGCAGTCTCCATCTCTTCGTTTCTAGATCAGCGCCTACTTGCGTTTTCCTTTGAAGATTCTTCTGTGCGTCCGTCCACCTGCGTTCTGGTCCGCAGGGCCTATGTCTTTTCCGATTCGTTCCGTAAACAAATCCGTGTTCTGGCCGGCGCGATTTCGTTTGCCCGTTCTCGCAAACTGTTCCTTAAGCCACAGTCTCTCAACAGCCTTCCATTCTAAAGGTTGTCGGTCTTGAGGACATGAGTACAGTCCGTATTATTACGTCCTCCTTTATAAGATTGCCCCCGTCCCATGAAGGTCAGCGCCAGAATCTGGGTGCATGCCATTGATTGGCCAAAATCCGACTTTGTCTTGATTGTCTTGATTGACGTGGGAAGGAAGGACATCGCCCTTTGGCCATGTTATGACAGCGCCAGGGAGAATCGCATGGCGATTTCAAGCTCTGAGCCATCTCGGCGGACCACTAGTTCGGGAAACTCGCCCCATCCAGTGAAATTGATTGGGCAAGCACAGATTCACCCGTCACCCTGCTTACTAGCAGATGTTGAAGTCCACCTGGGGCCTTGTAGCTCCATCAAGATAACGTTCAAATTACCATCTTATTCTTGAAAAGGCCTTATTGTTCATATGCAGGGCCGTCGGCTGCCCTGCCCTGCGTTCAAACGTACCCCGTTGGGATCAAGCTTGAAGTCTGTCGTCTCGATTGAATTCTGCAGATGAATAGTGGGCTGTAATTTGTTTTTGAAGGGCTTGATGTGTGCTCGATCTACTTCTTAAGATACGAAAGCGACTGCCGTTGTTCAAGTTCTCTCAATAAACTAGACTGTTTGTTAAAAGGGTGGTTCTGCACTGCGAGCTGTGGGTAAGCGGGTACGTTTGTTTGCAGAAAAGTTAAGAAATGGTCTCAAAAGGGGCAAGGATGACTGACACCATTGGTGAAGCATGCACCAATGCTTCGACCATGTCCTTGCTGTCTCTTTCCGAGCCTACCTCCCTAGTCCCAGATCGAGATCATCTGCACTAGACGGCTCTGATTGTTTAATTGAAGGTCTCTTGAAAACCCGTGGGCGGTAGGTGATGAACATGACGAAGTTGGGCTCTACTTGCGACTTCTATTAGAGAAAGCTAGCGCTACGAAGCATGCTTGTGGCAAAGAAGAACTTTTGATTTATGCACTCCGTTGCGTCATGGAGGAAGTGTAAGCGAGGACTTCGAGCCGGCCCGTTCTCCTGCAAGCCCATCAGTTTGAATGATTGTGTCTCTCAAATCGTGTGCATCAACTCATTCCAAAAGGGCCGATTGCCACTCTAAAGGCTTGCATGACCTGATCATGTCGAGTATCAAAGCGTTGGCTTGTGTGGACCCAACGGAAAAGGCTGCTTCCGGGTGTGCTCTGCCTTCTGTTTGATGGTTCAAACCAAAACTGCCAGGGTCTTCCCGCCTCCAAATAAATGCTAGTGATGCTTTTGACGATTAGCCGTCTGAAAATAGGTTTTCTGATCAGGCCGTCTGGATGTATGATGGGCTCTAAGTTCGAGTGGCCGCTATAAAAGATTTCTAACCTGTCACATCAAAGCACAGTATGATCAGGCCGCGGTGGGTCAAGCTAACTGTAATATCCAAGGCAGACGGCAAAGATTGCTACTAGCATGGCGCGCGCTCCGGCTGGCGCCATCGATCTCAAAGAACTTGAGCCGTTGCTCGTGTCCAAAGTGCAGAATCCCGTCACTTACGAGTTCTGGGATTTTCCTCTAAAATTCAGGCTTGTCTTGTCGACGGTATTAGCTCAAACGAGCTTCGTGTCAGTCGACCAAATGCAGAGTAACGCATGCCTGCTCCAGACGGTCACGGTTTACATCCTTGGATGTTCCCTTCGTTGTATCTCCAAGTCACTCAAAGAGATCCATTTACCAGCATGTTACAAGTTGTGCCGAATAAACGTAAAGGAGCTTTCAGAATAATATTCCGTTTCGATTTTCGCCGGATACTTTTGGAAGGAATTCTGGGGAGATTGTGGTTAAGCCTTGGCAAGGATGAGTCTGAGTGGTGCCTCTGTCACCAAATGCCTTCATATCTCACGGAGCTGCCAACTATTTGTAGCTATAAGTGCCGGAGCCTGCCACCCAACTTAGGATGGAATCTAACGGACTGTCCAGGCCCGGGGTTCTCGTTTTTCGCCGAGCTCCGCCTTTCTTCCGTCAGCCGTTTCTCCGTTCAACTGCTCGCATAATAGTACGACCGTACCTGCCGATCTTCCTTCTCTTGTCAAAGCGAAGCTCGACAGCCCGTCACAGTTTCCAATTCTCGATCGCCGTTCGGAGGGCCTCCAGATCAGTTTGCGGGAAGACGACAGAAACTTTGCAGGCAGATCTGTTCCGTGTGTGTGCAAGGATGGTTTTCTAGGGGCTCCAGAAGCTGCCTCAAGGTCGTCACGAGGCGCTGACTCCCTTCAAACCTTGACCACCGGCCCGCAAGCTGCAAAAGGCCATGATTCTCAGGAGGTCCCATTTGCATCTAGTACGGCATTTTGGACTCTGGCTCCGTCACCGGAGCGCGCGTGGGCCACCTCGATCTTTCATTCTCTGCTGTCTTTGCTGCCGTAATTTGACTATCTTTGAGTAGCAGGGTCGACCCATTCGCCCGTACGCATGCCAATGCGTCCGCCCACGATTCTTCCGTCCGTCCGTCCATTCCCTTGCTTTCCGTTCCGGTTGGTCCATCCGTCCGCTCCGCTCCCGGTCCGTCCCATGATGTCTCTGTATGCTCCCGGTTTTGTCCGTCAGAGCCCTTCCTCCGTTCCTGCGCTCTGCCCAATTTCGTCACTGCCAGTGCATCATGCAGGTTCGGAGTTCTGTGCAAAACGACGTTCCCCTTATCGTTTCCTGCCAGACGGCCGCTATACTTTGCTTCTGTCTAAGAACAACCCGGCTCGATCAATCTGCAAGTGTCCATGCTTCCCTGTAGTATCCGCTTAAATTAACTTCTGTACGTGGCCCGTTCGGAAAGGTGGGCGCTGCCACGTATCATGATTATGTGTCCTGTGATAGACGCGAGGCTGAGCACGTATCATTCTCACGATATTCTGACGATGGTTTATAAAGCAGAGTGGGCAACTAGTAGCCTGGCGCTCCTGGCTCTGTCGTTCGTTTTAGCCGTTCTTGGTGCAAATAAAGTGACTTTCGCCTTTCCCATTGTTAAATTTTGGGCGCTCAGCGGCACCTGCAGATTATATGCTTCTCAACTTGCACCCCCTTGAAAGGTGTGGGATCGCAGCTGGACAGCTCCTCGTGCATCTGGCTTCTTTCTAAGGTCTTCTTACTCAAATTGAGCGTTCTAAGAGATGATGCTTACTTCTGACATTCGTGTGGATGTCCAATAGAGTATGGTCGTCGTGTGAGCGTCCTTTCTAGTTGCAGGGTACCAACCGAAAGATTTTCTCATCAATTTGTGACATCCACTTACAGCCCAGTGGCGCCAATTGAGCGCTTTGATTCCGCACGCCTCCTAAGCTCGAGTGACGTGGCAAGGAGGACGTTATGTATGGTGCTGTTTCAAACGCGCCAGTGACTCTGCTAGGTTTGAGTAAGCGCCCCGAGCTACACTCTCGAGCACTCTTCTCAGTGAACAGTTGGCAGAGAGCGTTACGCTCGCTTATGCTTCGCATTTCTCCAGAAACAAAAGTTTGAAACGGCGAATCCTTGTACTTTGATCATGCCAGTTCAGCTGGATAGGTGCCTCTAAGCAAGGGGTTGCATGAAGTTGGGACTGTGGCAAAGGCGATGTCGCGTCCGAACACGTAAACGCGCCCTAAAGCAAGAATGATAGAATCAACGGGGGAGCCACAACACCCGGCGTTGCCAATCTTCTTCGAAAATTTCGTCCAATTCCTTAACAACCACCTGATCGGTCTTTTTTTCTGATCCGTTTGTCTCCCTCCTTCCGTCCTTTCGGCGGTTGATGAGTCCGTTTCTTCCTGGCAGACGCTTGAGAAAGCCGTCCATGTTTTCCTTACCCCTGTTCTCGCCTTCCGGCTGATCGCTTTTTTCAAGTTTTTGGGCTGTACTCTTTGTGTATGCTGATGTATCCTCTTCTGAATATCTGGTTCGTCCACTGGCCTTCCGGCCGGTATACGTTTCCGCTTCTCTAGTAATTTCCATCTCAATCCTCGTAGGCTCTGGCACTTTAGAAGCACTGCTCCTTTGTTTTGCGCACTCGTTTATCCACGATCATTCCGTTGCTACTCCGCCGCTTTTTGAATTGCTTGTTTCCTCCGAGTTCGCACCTTAATCCGCTCTATTGTAAGTCCGGCGCCCTTCTGTAGATTCACGCTCGCAACTTCCTTCCGTCCGTTTACTCAGTTTACTCCCTTTCGTCAGTAGATCTGAACCATCCAAATGGTCCGCTCTTTCTTCTCTTCAAATATCTCCTTCAGTTTATCTTCTTCAAAGATCAGCTAAAAGCTTGATTCACATCTCCGAGTAATGCCTAGGTTTTAATGCTGACGTGGCAAGGAAGGAGCTCGCAGAAAAGTTCCTGGAACGGGGTTAGCAGGACTGGTGAGTTGATACGAGCCCCGAGCCACCTTTTGGAAGATTTAACTCCGGCCAAATCACTTATTTGGTAAAGCTGTGACTCTAGTAGTTGGCTTAATTTTTCCTGGTCAGTGTCTAGGATTTCTAGAGATTTACTTCGCTTGGGGTGATATTTTCAATCGATCTAGAGGGTCGTAACATCATGTCCGGCTGAGCTGGGGGAAACTCCTTTTCAACCACTAATGTCAGGAGATGCTCTAGCTAGCGTCTAACAGTGACCTGCACATCTGAAGCATCCTATTGGTATGAATTAAGCGCTGATTGGAGCGACTTTCCTTTGGGAGCATAGAAGTGTGGAATTCCAAAATGATGAC